>JASDQU010751290.1:29348-42345 GCA_032191745.1 Picea mariana | reverse complement strand
TAAGGTCAAGGGTATTTCTATATTTGCAATGCTTTATGATGTTAATTCTTATACAAAGTTTCATATTAAGTATAAAACTCCTTATTAATCTCTAGATATTGAATTATTATATTTCTAGCATTATATTTGTATATAGCTTAGAATCCTTCATTGTACATTTTCATTATAATTGTACCCTTTGTCTCCTATATATACACCAAGGAAACCTAGTCTTAGGATCATCATATCTCATCTTGTAAATTCAATATATTGTAAACGAAAGTTTCCCCCTTGAACTGGACTATTATTCATTGATTTTTTTATCATTATAAATGTGTTAGTGCATATCATTTGGTTTTAGAACACCGATCATAGGTTTTACTGCAACAAGCAAGTCATCTTGGTGTTTTCTCTATAATTTTGTTTTTGGGATGTTTTAGGCTACAAAATTTTGAGGATACTAAGACATAGTGAATTACATATGGTTAAATTTTTAGGTTATGTTTTGTTGTAGTTTAGGAATATTATTTGTGGAAGTTACGGTTTGTGGCTAGTCTTGAAATTAGTCGCAAACGAGTCATCTTTTTATTTTCACTATAAATGAATTTTGGAAAAGTTTCAGACTCTGGAATTTTCATAAACCCAAGGAGACATTGTGAATTACATGTGGAAAACATTTCATATTTTGAATCATTATACTTTGTGAGATATATCTTGTGGAATTTGGTATTATTTACTAATCTTGAAATTAGTCTTAAACAAGACCTTTTGGTGTTTTTGCTATAACCTTTTATCAGTGAAGGTTAAGGATGTGAATTTTTTACATGTTTAAGAAATCATATCATAGTACTACAAGACAACATTTCAGACTTAGAAGGATTTAAAGTTAAAATATATATCGAGACAAAGGTCAGCCATCCATACATTCTCCAAATTAGGGTTTGAAAGATATGTAAGTTACAATTGACATAACTTTTACTAGAAGATCTATTTTTTTGTGATTTAAAATTTGTGATAAAGAGAAAATAGAGGAGTATTATTATTTTTAACCAACCTGTCTCCAAAATATAATTCAACATGTTATCCATCGAAATGTTCCATGTTGTCAATGGAAAAATGTCAAGGCACCCTAGGGGCTAAGACTCAGGATGAATCTTAAAGCCATATTTGCAATAAGAAAAAAATGTGCAAGATCTGGTAGTTCTCTCTCTCTCTCTCTCTCTCTCTCTCTCTCTCTCTCTCTCTCTCTCTCTCTCTCTCTCAAAACTCTGGGCCCTTAAATAGTCTCAACTCAGATATTAAAAAATCTCATCTCCAAGAGGCATATGTTTATTATTGTTTCAAGAAATTTACATTTAGAGGCGAGTGGAGTGGTGAATTACAAGAAAAACATATAAGGTATTACAGAAAATGAATCTGCTAACTTATGAAAATAAAATAATGTGCTAAGAAATTTAGAATTCAATAGTTCTAACACATGCATAGAAATCAATAAAACGTGCTTTAAACAACTATGCTACTTCAAATATTCAAATACATGGAGGTACCCTCTGCATATCATTTAAACATATGACTAATTGAAAATAAGTGGTAATTTGTTAAGAGGAAATAACTTATATGCCTTCACTATACATCACATAGTAACATTGAATATGTTGTAGTATTTTTTTCTTGATCTTTATTAATGGGATCTGACACAAGAATCTAGATGAGAGGGATGGACTTTATAGGAACACATACACAAAAAGAGAAAGAATTATAGATTGAAACATAACATAGGGTATGAATCTCTTGAATCATGTTTCCTTTAATATCTAATTGTGCTTGAGGCTTGTGATGAAACATATTTAATTGTAAGATCCTCTTAAATTCCCCAAATTGTCGATCAGTACAATGAGTGCCTTATTTTTATTTATAGACAATTTCATTTGTAAGAAAACGATTCATTTAGTTCAATACTGCTTCTTGAAAGTGGATACAAATATTTAGTTTCTTGATACCACCTATGGTTTTCGAGCTAATTTTACCTAGTAAAAGTTATTTTTACCACTAGGGTTAACTTGTTTATTTTGTTGTGGGGTGTTTTCTCTTTGTCCAGTTGAGATTCTATTTGCATTATTCTAGTTGAATCAATTGGATATTTGTTTGTTACGTTGGACATGCTCAACATTTGAACAGTTGAGGTCCTTGTCTAGCTAAAAGAACATTTATTTGTTTCCTCTCAGCCACCACTATTCCTCAATGAAGAGTACCATTGACCAACTCTTTCAATATTCCACCTCAAGCTTCGACAGAGGGTTGGATGAATGGTGCAATTTCATTTTAGGGTAGACTGTCGAATGTCCCACTACTCTCAAATTAGGATTAATAATATTAGAGAGGGGAATTATTTCCTTTGTGAATTGTAGAACAAACTCTTCATACGTTTGTAGCTAGTATTGTTGGAAGTTCTCTCATGAGAGGAGATACTAGGCAAGTCGGTCATCTTCTATGACATATGGCATCCGAGTAACTCACCTTTAGCAGCTAAATTACTTACATCTTTTTGTTCGTTAGGAATTCTCTTTTAAGGGATTGACATGTGCTTATTTGAGACAATTGATGGAATGAAGTGATTCACTACACCCGACATGATATTATGAGATTCAGGGCTTGTGCATGTGTGTGTGTGGAGGCAATGATATTTTTCCTTTATCAAATACAAGTAACGGTATAATGATTGGTAAGGACACCAAGATGTGGGGCCAAATGTCATGATGTGTTTTATCTTATAAATAATTTGATTTGTTGCATAATCGTTGTATCTTCCACCTAGTTTAACTATCCTTCCTCATGCCTTCTATGAAAACATGTCACCCTTCCAGTGGCTTGGTTCCTTTGAAATTTTAGGGAGGGAGTGAAATTTTGAGTGACAACATGATGACCTCATCATGGTCCCATGGACACATGGTAGCTTCATATTGGTCCTTGTTGGTTATTATGTGGCATTAGACCATACTACATGTCAATGTGATCTATATGTTGATAGGAGTCCCCAATGGGATCCTTTATATACACGGCAATATCATACTTCCTCTGATGAAAAAAATGTTAACATACCATGTTGTATGTGATCCTTTCAAGTGTCCCTAGTGCACTATTGAGTTAGCTTCCAATTTCTTTAAGTGAGTGAATAGGTGTGCACTTTATCACGAGTATATAGGTGGTTAGGAAAAAACAAAATACCACTATCAAAAACTAATGAAGGTGATTTTTCCTTCCATTCTCTTGTTAGGAAATTCCATTCAATTTGTGACGTGTGTCTACCCAAACCATTGTTGCACCCATTACTCTTTTTATATCTCATGTATATTTAAGGTGTTCATTTATCGTCCACCATAGATCTTCCTCTCTTGTAGTCATCTGATGATCAAACCTCACACCTCTACTAACGCTTGGTTCCCAAGCTTTGCTCCCATGATACAATATTTTACTGGAATACTTTAAGTCCTTTGGGACCATTATTAGCCATGTTATAGATTCATATAAGAACCAAGGACCTTAAAATATACCTTAGCCCCCAAGGGAATGATTTTTCTGCTAGTCACATTAGGGTGCCTCACAGTATGCTAGCTATTTTGGTCCATGATCTTTGGAAGCTCACTTTATGTTACTATGATGTCCATTTTTGGAGTTATAACCTTGACCAACTTCCATATTGGTGTTAGGATAGAATATGGTACAAACATCAACTCCAATGGGGACAACATAGCCCTATGGTCTACTAAGAAATTTAGACCAAGTGACTTCCTATGATGGGTTATTGAGTCTACTTTGGAATGATAGGCCTCCCTTATACCTGAAAATTGATGTGATAGGTGAAACAAAAATGATCAAAATATTATCATGTTAGAACCCTATTCACTTTATTGTGTAATAAATGGTAAATGAAGTAAAATTTAAAATTCGTGGAAAGGAATAGAAAAATATTTATTTGAGTATAGAGTAAAATATTTTGTAGTATTCAATATTGAAAGAACGGATTGAGGAATTTCCCATTTACATGATTCCAAAAACATTGTCCATGATACAAGTGGATATCAATGGCCACCCACCTCTTCCAACTAGCTCACATTCAATTTTCATCTTGGCAGTTTTTTTCTAGCTTTTCGGGTACTAAACATTTGTAGTTGTTTTGATGCCTCAAACAACATTACTTGCTCCCACCATATTCACATTATAGATGGAGTCAGACTATGATGGAATAATGTATAGTCCTCATATAGACCTTTCCAATGGGCTATCGTGCGCCTAAAACAAAAATCATATGCAAAATTTACGACCCCAGGAAGTTGATGTACCAACTTACCCCATTAGGGCCCACATGCATTTTGGTGCTTCATATCCTAGGTTTAGGTTTTTGGATGTTTAGGGTTTTATGATTTCTTCTTGATGCTAAAAAATTCCTATATGTCTCATTGTAATGGGCTCAGACAAATGCGTGTAGCCGCCACATCTCTTCTCAGAGATTGGATACCACCATTTGAGCATGACTGTTTCATTCTACATTTTACATTTTCAAAATATTTATTTATTGAATAGAATTTAAGTTTTATTGTATCTCAATTATTGTTCTCTCTATATCTTTGTTAATGTTATATATTTTTTTTTCATTCCATTCTGCTCATAAATATGGATTAGTGGTATCAAAGTGGTATGCTCTTCATTTGTTTCTATGTGCATGTCTTCAATGAGGTCAATGTATAAGAAGTTGGGACTTGAACCAATTGAGGCTTTGCAATATCGGCCTCACCAAACCCGACGACCGCCCATGGGGGAAGAAAAGAGAGACAATGGGGAAGAAGATCCATTTAAATTGTTGCTTGAGGAATCCCTCACGTGACAGAGGAAAGAGATCATGGATAGGTTTGCACAAATCCTTCGACAACTACCAACATGCAATGCATCTTCCTTGAGTAGAGGAGCTACCCCCTTCAAGGTATAAATAATTTTTTATATTCCTATATTTGAAGGTCAAATAGATGAAGATGTTGTATATAAATGGTTAAACCTTCTATAAGGGTATTTTTATGTCCATAACGTTTTCAATAGAGAAAATATTACATTTTCACTCCTTAAGGTCATTCCCCATATCAAATATTGGTGGGAAACTTTCTATGAGAAAAATTAAACAAAGGGATCTACATTATTTACAATCACTCCCACTTGGGGTTATTTCAGGGATGCTATTAAGGAATAATACTACCCTATTGGAAAAAATGAAAAATTGTATATAATATGTATCACAATGTGGAAATAAAGGGACCTAACAATGCTAGAGTTCACCAATGTCTTATATGCCTTATGCACCAAATTGGGTATCAAATACTTTAAGCGTCATATGGTGCTCAAGTATTGTGTTAGGATGCATAGATACATCCAGACATAAATTGAGTTTCTGGACATCTCATCCTTGGTCTTTACCTATCGATATGGTGTCAAAATCAAGTAGAATCGTAAACAGCAGATGCAACAGTTTGGGTCTGTAAACCCCTCACAGAAGAGGCAGGGGAAAATCAGCCCCAACCCATAAAGAAAGGGCATAGCAAGGATGGTCATCCTTATAACAACCAATCTAAACCAAAAACAAAGAAATACAATGGGAAGACAAAGAAAGACACTAGAAAGTGGTGCAAGTTCCATAATATCCCCTGGCATAACACCGATCAATGCCACTCAAAGCGGTCATTCGTGGTCGAGGTGAAAGCATCTGAATAAGATGCAGGATCTGACTCTAAGTTGGAACTAGAAAAAGGGAGACAGATCATTGATGCAAAACCCAGTTCCACTATTGTTACTACCAAGGTCCATCCCAGTGAGCCAAATAAACAAGAGAAAGGTGAGTAGCCCTTTCATTCACAAATGTAGGTGAAGAGTACTCCCCTGCACTTCGTCATTGATAGTGACAGCCAGTATAACCTCATCTCAATGGAGGTTTTCAAGCAGTTGGCTTTGTCGAAAAAAAAACAACCATACTTGTACACCATCGAATGTCTTCACTAAGGGAGCGATCCCCATGTCAGAAAACAATGTCGCCTTCCCTATGACATCAAGCCCTTCAACGATGAGGTATTATGTGATGTCTCCCCCCTTAAAGTTTTTTATTTTCTTTTGGGCCAACCTTATTTATGGAAACGTAATGTTGTATATGATTCTAGGCCTCATAGTGTTATTATTACTTTGGACATGAAATTATACAAGGTACCCGAGGTAGTCCCACCTATTGGTATTTCCTTGTTGTCTGCCAAGCAATGCAGGAAGGTCATTTCTTAGACCAAGAAGTTTGTCTTCTTCATGGTTCATGCTCAAAGTGAGCGGAAGGTTGCAACCACATCCACGGGCTCTGTGACATGTATCTCCATGGTTTAGAAGAAAGTGGATAAGGTCATGTAAGAATACAAAGAAATATTCTCGTCACCCACTAGGGTACCTCTCCACTATCAAGACAAACACTCAATCGATATGACCCCTAATCCACTGCTACCCAATGGGCTAGCCTATCACTGATCTCTGTAAGAAGATGAGGAAATCAAATGCCAGATTTAATAGCTTCTCGAAAAGAGGCACATCTGACCAAGTTCATTACCTTGTGGAAGCCCAATCATGTTGGGNGCTAGCCTATCACTGATCTCTGTAAGAAGATGAGGAAATCAAATGCCAGATTTAATAGCTTCTCGAAAAGAGGCACATCTGACCAAGTTCATTACCTTGTGGAAGCCCAATCATGTTGGTACAGAAGAAAGACGGGACCTGATAACTCTGTATTGATTGTCTGTCCCTAAATAAAATCATAGTTAGGAACCAGTACCTAATTCCCGGAATTGACATTCTCTTTGACCAAATCAAGGGTGTATATTTTAAACTTTTACAATATTTACTCCAAACAAATTTTCAGTAAAAGAATAGAAAAGATATAATGGAAAATACACACATTACACAAAGATTTTTTCTCCTGGAAATACAAACTGGGAAAACCAACATACTCTATATCCATTCATAGTGTTACATTGTTTACAATACAATATACATATAGGATCCAGAAGAATCCAAAACCCAAACCCAATGACCTGGATTAGTCAACAACCCTAATTTCTTAACCCGAAATAGAAAACCATCGACAAAAACCATGTGCCAAAAAAATTCCCAACAATGGACACGAAAATCGAGGAAAAAATGAGACACATTTCCTGAGGAAAAAAAATATTCTCGGGACATTGGACTTAAACCCCCACACGGGGGAATATCACCCCCCTGTAGCCCCCAAGGGGGGGCCTAGTGGCCCCCCCTCAAACCCCCCTGCATGCTTGGCACAACATAGAAAACACTAGAGCTATTCATGCACATAATGTAACATATACCAAACATTCTCCCACTTGTTCTTTTATATGCATACAGGGTGTTACAAGGTTACATAGTCAACAATCCAAGGCTACAATTCCCATGGATCCTGTACACCAAGAGTAATTCTCAGTGCTCAAAGATTTTGTTAATGAATCTGCAACATTCTTCAAAGTGTCCACATTCATCAACAACACTTTATTTTCTTCAACCATGTCTCTCACAAAATGATATTAAATATCAATATGATTTTTCTTTGAATGATAATATGGGTTCTTTGCCAGAAACATTTCACTCTAACTATGACAATCTATCCTTACAACTTGTTGTACCAACCCAATACCTGAAAAAAAAATTGTAACCATATTGCTTCCTTACATTCATGACTGGTAGAAATGTATTCAACTTTTGCAGTTGAAAGTGCCACTACAACCTTTCTTTTTCTCATCCAAATGATTGCTCCTCCAAACAGGTTAAACACATATCTGCTTGTAAATCTCCTATGATCCATAAATCCATCCCATTCTGCATCCACAAAGACATGTATGTCGAACACTTTGTCCAATATTGGTCTTCCTTGGTAGCATAATACATAGCTAGCATTGACATGCAAATACTTGAAAAAACCATTTTTACTACTATTCAATGCTCCTTCCCTGGTTTTGACATATACCTGCTCAAAAATCCCACTGCATGTGTAATGTCCAATCTATTACAAACCATTGCATACATCAAACTTCCAACTTCACTCACATATGGAACATGCGACGTGTTCGCCTCCTTTTCTTGTGTCTTGGGTCATTGATCCATAGATAAATTTCCACCAATAGGAATAGGGGCCTTGACCATTTTACATTCCTGCATATTAAACCTCTGTAATATTGTCTTGACATATTTTATTTTATTTAACCAGAGTTTCCTTTTTTTCTTATCTCTTTTAATTTCCATATCGAAAATTAAATTTGAAGCACCGAGATCCTTCATGTCAAATTTAGAGGACAAATGAGTTTTCACATCCTTGATAATCTCTTTTTTGTTTCCTACCAACAACATGTCATCCACATACAAGACCAAATAAATCAAATGATCACCAATTAATTTAAAATACACACAGTGATCCTCTTTGTTTCTTGTGAAGCCAAGTCCCAACATATAAGTATCAAATTTTTGATACCACATCCTTGGTGATTTTTTAAGACCATATAGGGACTTTTTCAGCTTGCATATCAGTGCCTTGTTTCCCTTCACAACAAATCCTCTTGGTTTCTTCATATAGATTTCTTCTTCCAGATCCCCATGTAGGAATTTTGTCTTCACATCCATATGTTCTACTTCAAAATCAAATGCAGCAACAAAATATAACATAAATATTATTGAATTTAACTTGGCAACAATAGAAATAATCTCACCCAAATCAATTCCCTCAACCTTGGAATAGTCGTTTGCTACTAACCGAGATTTGTATTTCTCCACTTTTCCTTTTGCATTCAACTTTTTTATAAATATTGATTTGTTTCAAATGGGATTTCTTCCAGTCAAAAATTCCACTAAAACCCAAGCATCACTCTTATCGTAGGCTTCCATTTCTTCATCCATGGTCTTTTTCCAGAGATTTCCATCCTCTAAATCTACTACCTCCCTGGTAGTTCTAGGATCATCATCAGTAATAGACAAAGAAAAATTTGAACAAAAATTAGATGGAGTATACCTTTCTGGTAACCTTATCTCTCGAACCGATCTCCTCAATACTGGAGTATGAGGATTTTGTTCTTCTGATTCATGTTCTTTTGTAGAGTCTAATTCATCATCCTTTAAATCAAAATTTATTTTCTCTGGTTCCTCCTTACTTGGTAGGACTTCTTGTTTAACAACATCCTTCATTTCTCTAAATACCACATCTCGACTATACACAACCTTCATATTTTCTAGGTTCCAAAGCTTATAACCTTTGAGACCATCTTTATACCCAATAAAGATACAATTTTCAGCCCTCTTGTTGAGCTTACTCATGTTTTTCTTTGGAACTTGAACATAGGCCTCACAGCCAAATACCTTAACATGTGTGAGGTAAGTTTTCTTACCATTCCATACCTCTTTTGGAGTCCTTTCATCTAGTGTTGATGAGGGTGATTTGTTTACTACGTAACATGCAATACCCACTGCCTTTGCCCAAAAAACTTTCCCTAACCTTGCACCACTGAGCATGCACCTTTCATTTTGCATCAACGTCATGTTCATCCTTTCTACAACTACATTCTTCTGAGGTGTATATGGAGTATAATTATTCCTTGATATACTAAACTTCTTATAGAATTATTCAAATTCATTCCCGCAGAACTCTCCGCCATTATCTGTCCTTAGCACCTTAAATATTTTCCTTGTTTGACTATCAACAAGATCCTTAAACTCTTTAAACCTGTCAAAGAATTCATATTTCTTCCTGAGGAAATATATCCAAGTATTCCTCGATAAATCATCTATTTTCCCAGATTTTCCCAATGATGGAGTCGACATAGGTCCAAACGCATCAATGTGAACTAGCCGTAAAATTCCTTCTACCCTCGTTGCACCAGAGGGGAATATTACTCAATTTTTCTTCCCATATACACAATGTTCACAGAAATCAAAATATAGAGAGAAATTAGACATGCCTTCAGCCATAGCTTTATTGTGTAGTAGTCGAAAACCCTTCTCTCCCATATGCCCTAGTCTATGATGCCCTAAAATAACCTTTTCTCCAGAGACTGTAGGATTTCTTTCTTCTTCAACTCCAATATCAAGAGCAATGGAACTATTACAACCATCATTAATAGTGATTCGTTTCATATTATGCAGATTTCCAAACCGAACTCCCTTTAGCAACACCAATGCTCCTCAACCCATCCTATAGGTTTCTTTTTCAAATATTGTTTTTACCCATGCATCATCCATTTTCCTTACAAAAATCAAATTTATGGCCAAACCTGGGATCTGCAGAACACTGTGTAGTGTTATAATCCTTCCATATATGAACCTCAACTTAATGTTTTTCGCATCCTATTATTCTAGTTGTCGAATAATCACCTAGGAAAACATTACCTCCATCATACCTTTCATATTCATAGAACCACTCCCTGTGGGGAGTCATACAATATATGAACCTAATTCAACCAACCATGCCTCATGATCTGCATGTGTGCTTTAAGAATCCAAGTACACATCCCCTCCTTCTTCCTTGTAGGAATTTTATTTTATAGAAGGAGCTTCTTTAGATCCCTTTTTTTTCTCATTTTGCATCTACACTTCTTCTTGTAGTTCCCTTTTTTTCCACATCTCCAGCATACCTTTACAAAATTGTTCGGAGATTTAGATCTACCCTTAGACTTATATCTCCAACTTGAGGACTTAGATATATTTCTTTCCTGGGGGAATCATATTGCAAATAATGTGTTTGTGCTCTATCATTCCATGTTCTTCAGTCTCATTTCCTCTCACAACAAGGATAAGACCACTTCATCAAATTTCAAGGAAGTTGTATTACTACCTATGGCCACAAACAGTCTATACCACGAGTCTGTTAAAGAGAACAGTAAACCGATACACTTATATTCATCTGAAATTTTAATCTCAACAGATACTAATTGACTTACCAAAGTATTGAATGCATTCAAAGGCTCTGCCAATGAATCTCCATCTCTTATCCTCAGGTTATACAACTTCTTTCTCAGGATTTTTTTTTTACTAGGGACTTAGACTAATACAACTTCCCCATGTTATCCCATAAAGTTTTGGTTATAGCTTCCTATGAAACATTTAGTAAAATTGAATCTGAGAGACACAGTCAGATTGCGCTCTTCGCCTTCCAATCCAACTTTTTCCAGTCATCTGTTGAAGTTCATGTAGGTGCAGTACCTGGATCCACCGCGATCCACTGGTCTATGTCCACCAATAGATATTCCATCTTGAGCTTCCACAACTCAAAAAATTTCTCATTAAACTTCTCGATCTCCATTTTCGAACTGCTTGCCATTTATTTTCCCCTAAAAAATCAATACCATAGATCTCCCACTATAACAAGGATTATCGGATTCCTGAGCCAAACCATTGACCACAAAGGTGTCCCCCTGAAGCCAACAAACTTCTAATACCAAATGTAGACTTTACCCTTGTACAATATTTACTGCAAATAGATTTTCAGTAAAAGAACAGAATACATACAATCGAAAATACATACATTACACATAGATTTTTCGCCTCGGAACTCAAACCGGGAAAACCATCATATTCTATATTCATTCATAGTGTTACACTGTTTACAATAAAATATGCATATATGATCCAACAACATCCAAAACCCTAACGTAATGACCTGTATTAGTCAACAACCCTAATTCCTTAACCAAAAAGAGAAAACCATCGACAAAAACCATGTGTCAAAAAACCACCCAACAATGGACATGAAAATCGAGGCGACATGAAAATTGAGGGAAAAATGTGATACGTTTACCTAACAACCCCCCCTCAAACCCCCTGCATGTCCGACACAACATAGTAGACACTACAACTATTCATGCAAAGAATATAACATATACCCAAAAATAATAATAATTCAAATATTTTCAATATATCAATTGGATAAGAAAATAGTATTTCTATTAAAATAATCAATAGAAATACATATGTGAAAAAATTTTGTAACGACACATCAAAACCGAGAAACTAAGTCCCTCTAGTTGGGTCTCCACCACTTCAATCCTCCACCAAAGGAAAGCTCGTATATAGGATTCCATGAGGTTATCCATCACAAAGAAGGAAGATCTTGGGGGCTGAACAACGAGTTCACACTTTCAAGGAAAAGGAGATGTAGACTCAATATGAAGTGAAATTTCTCTAGAGTTTATTTGCTATAAAAGTTGAATTGTTTATTTTTTTCAAGGCTTGGATATGGCTCAATTTATAGCCTTCAAATGGAACTGAAGGGCTGAGTCGTAGAATTTCTATTATATGGAGGGTCAAGGATCATGGATCTCATGACATGGCATGGAAACCTGACATAATTTTTAATTTTGAGCACC
This sequence comes from Picea mariana, assembly GCA_032191745.1. Classification (NCBI taxonomy): domain Eukaryota; kingdom Viridiplantae; phylum Streptophyta; class Pinopsida; order Pinales; family Pinaceae; genus Picea; species Picea mariana. Next base: position 29,935 of record JASDQU010751290.1, on the reverse strand, counting down.
AAACCTAATGTACATGGGATTTAGTGGAGAAACTATGTATATGCTTGTTGTATAAATGATAGGGCACATATATGTGAAAAAATCTGTTTTTTTGTCTTTGGGATGCACAAAAAGGGAAATTCAAGTCTACACAGGGAAATGGAAGGCAATCCGAACAAGTTAAATGGAGTGAGGAAAAATTTGATGTAACAAATTCCCCCTAATGTGTGTGGTCAGAGGACTATCTGTGATGGATGAAATACATTGTAATTCCCAGAAGTGGAGTAATGAAGACTCAACTGGAAGTACTAGTTGCTCATGGGAATATTAAAATCCATAATGACTTTGTACACATGGTTGTCAATCTGAATTACACTGCAAATCCATGTGGAAATATATCAAATAGTTATTCATGGCCATGAATAAGGAATACAAAGAGGACATATTCCATATGCTGTCATAGTCATGAACAAGGCACATTGGAATCCAATCTCAAAATCAATCTGAAGATATATGTATACAATGGAGTACAATCTAATTCCCATGAAAAATGAAGTCATATATGTACTAGTCCAATGAAAGACAATATCATATGACGAATGTTGTTA
>JASDQU010751290.1:4309-28792 GCA_032191745.1 Picea mariana | reverse complement strand
AAAGAGACCCTTTGAATATCATCCAATAAGGAAACTTATCGACAAAGGAAAGGAAACCAGTAATAAGGCTAATGGAATCCAATAAATTGCATGAATCCCAATGTTTGAATATATTTATTTCTGTCGAACATAAGGGAAACCCCCCAGTCAACGACCAATGAGGAAATGCCATCTACTAGGTTCAAGGTTATCTACTCATAACAAAATTAGGACTAGGGTGCATGGTAGGACTATAGCTTCATGTGACTCTCAGATACAATGATGGTATGGATGACATGAAAAGTAAAGAGTTCTGAGAAATGGTCAACATAGTATTATAGACTTTCTTTGAAAAAGGGAATGAGACATATGTATAACTCAGAAAACATAGAATTGATGATAAAACTTTGTGATGCAGGAGGCATCGACAAACTTTCCCTTGGGACTTGAAGAATAAACAGTCAGAGGAGTAAACTATAAGTAATGATATCAACTTGCTAAGGTCATGATAAACCCAAACTTTGGATGAAAGTGGACTCAAAAAAAAATTCTCTATTCAAAGGAGACATGATGGTTTCCGAAATGAGTTAATATTCTCTTCCCTCCCATCTTTTTTTTTTTGATAGGTAAAGAAATTCTATGATATAGGAGAAAAAATGATTGTCGTGAGTAAGAAACTAGTTCCAAGTAGTGGAAAATACCTATTCTCAATGAAAGGAAGTGTATGCAGGGCACGGACACTTGGGGGAATGTTTCTGCTAAGGGTACAAGGTGTCAAGCTGGAAAGGATATACATAATGGATTGCTTGGCTCGTTATGCAAATTGATGTTATAAAAGGCTTATAACGAGAAAGAGGGAAGTGGCGATAGGCTCAATAATGCAAGCAGGATGATGGAATGAAATTACAACTTAATGCCAAAACTGTCCTTTTTCGTATATTTAGTCCCCTAGGCCTTAAAAAGTATAAAAAATAATACCTAGGAGAACTCTTCTAGCCAATGGTGACTAGAGTATTCCTTTTTCGTAAGTAGTTTACTTGGTCTAGAAAATGGTTAAACTTATACAAAATAGGTGTTCATTCAAATCCATTTAATGAGTGTGAAAGAGATAAGTTCACTTGGAAATCTTTTCAATTTTGGGGGACTGAGAAAATATCTTAACCAAGACTTGGGGGGAGTCACATAGGTAATGATCAAAATGATCGTGGTTAAGAAAATGGGGTTCGAATGAAAATTCATGTCAAGACTATAAGGAACTCTTGGTCCTATGGAATAAATTTTGTATGGGCACCAAATGACACAAAGTTTATAAATAGGGCACCCATGTCTGGTAAGCCTCTACCACTTACTAACGACACTTATAATAGTAGTGAGATAGTTTTGTGTCACTGATAAATGGGTTTGTACCCAGGGTATATGAATCATGGACATAGGATCAACATGCGGTGGTAACTTCAACAAATGGAGACACTGGTGAGGATTCGTGTGTTTCTCCAGGATGACTCAAGAATCGAGATAAAAAACAAAATCCTAGGCCAACTAATAATCATAGAACACATCAAAATAAATAAAAAAGGCCAATGCACACAAAAATGATATAGTGGATGAAAAGGGGCCTCCCTCACTAGAGTAGGTATGTATCGCCCAAGAGGGGACTAAGTTTCCCTTCAAAAGATTGGAGGTATCAGAATCAGTTATAAGGGCCCTCATGGGATTAATAGCACAATCAATCAGATCCCCCCAGAGAGATAATCCTCCATAAAGTTTGGGTGATGCCTGACCCTTATGTGATTCAGGATACCAGCAGAATAACCTATGCAAGTAACCTATGTGGCTACCTATGTCAAGAAACTAGAGTCACCACAATATAACTAATGCGTAGGTGAACAGTCGCAAGTCTGGTCCACCATTTGGGTAGGGTAACAAAGCCCTAAATCTTGAAAGAATTGCCTCTCACAGAAGTAAAGCTATTATCAATACCCCCAAATAGAAATATAACCCAATAAATATCTCTGACACTAAGAATGTATTAGTGGGCTATCTCTGTAGCAAAATTTGCACGACCTTGTGCTTAACTATGGTGTGAGTGGAGCCTCTTGATGTCACTGATTAGAAAATGGGTTTCACCACTCCCTTGTCAGAAACATATGTTTAGTTTAATATCCTTGGAGAATATTACTCACAATATCCTATTCCAAGGTCGCATGTCCTATGCTTATGTGTGTACCCTAAAAAATAAAATAATTTCTAATAAATTTTAATTAATTAGCATTAATTTTAATTGATTATGCTTAATCAAGAGGTGTGGTCACGAAACTAATGGTATTGAAACTCATCATATAAAAAGAAGAAAATATAAAAACACTGCTAAGTAATAGCCTTGAATTTTAAATATATGGTATGCTTCCAAATGAAATATTTCCAATGCAATCTCTACAATTTCAATGAAATGTAATCTCTCCACACATGTCAAACTTAATGCAATTTAATCAAAAGTGAAAATGCCATAATGTAAATAAGAAAATAATTTTGTATTTTCGATATAAAGAAACGAAAATGCAAGGACTGAATAGCAACATCCCAGGAAGACCCTACTATAAGAAAAAATAAACAAGCCAAGTAGGACACCAATAAGCAAACACTCATACCAATGTGTCAGGACAACTAATGAAAAAGATGATAAGAAAGAAATATGCCCAAAAATTCAACAACAAAAAGTGTTCATATCACTCTCCAGTCACTTAACAGTAAGAACAGTGACCCAAGAAGACTCAATAACCAACCAAACTCACCCAACGAACACCAAACTCATCTAGCAAGAATAAATAAATGATGTATGTGTCTGTTTGAACAAAAATAACGTATATATTCTACCAAAAGCAAGACATCACGCATATATATGTGTCTGTCAAGGAAAATACCGTGTATATGAAGCAAAACAATGCTAGGGAAAGGGTTAAGCCAAGAAACTCAAATGCAAGGTAAAAAATAGGTGACAAGGAAACTCAGACTAACAGAAAGAAGGTCAAGGAGAAAAACACTCCAAACCCCCAAAAAAGAGATCAATCCCCAATATGGTCTTCAATTTTGCTACGAGTAAAATATCTCTATGGAAAGGGGTAAACCACAAAAGATGAAATGAAATGTAAAAATAAACTCTAATACCAAGTATGCTATATAAATGAATTGCTAACAAGACAAGGCTAAGATCTTACCTCGTCCAGACATTTGAACAAGACCACCATTGAGCACATGACCCAAATCTTTATACCTGCAACTTGTCCTTAACAACCAGGATACACAAGCATATGGTTATAATATATAATGTTAGCATATAGATTAGGATAATCCATTAACATACATGACAAATACACCCATGGAATAATAATTCAAATATTTGCAAGATATCTGTTGGACGAAAAAAGACTATTTATATTGAAATAATCAATAGAAGTACATATGTGACAAACTTCTATAACGACACATATCGGAATTGAGAAACTAAGTCCCTCAAGTCGGGCCTCCACCACTTCAATCCTCCACCAAAGGAAAGATAATATTTAGGAGTGTGTGAGGTTATTCATCATAAATAATGAAGATCTTTTGGGTTGAACAAGGAGTTCATACTTTCGAGGACGAAGAGATGCAGACTCAATATGAAGTGAAATTTCTCCAGAATGTCTTTGCTCTCAAAGTTGAATTGTTTCTTTTTTTCAAGGCTTGGATATGGCTCAATTTATATCCTTCAAATGGAACTAAAGGGTCGATTCATAGCATTTCTGGTATATGGAAGGTCAAGGATCATGGATCTCATGAAATGGCATGGAAAACCGACATAATTTTTAATTTTGAGAACGAAAATCGATGTACATGGGCTTTAGTGGAGCAACCTTAGTATACGCTTTTTGTAGAAATGATAGGGCGTGTATATGTGGAAAAATATGCTATTTTGGCTTTGGAATGCACAAAAAGGGAAATTCAAGTCTTCATAGGGAAATGGAAGGTCATCCAAACAAGTTAAGTGGAGTGAGGAAAAAATTGTTGTAAAAATGTGTTTATCTCCCACAATGTACAATTGGTGTGCAACTGTTCTGGTGCATTCGAAGGATCAATTACTCAAGTGCAGGTTAGGACATTGGAAACTGTTTTTCTATGGGTCCATACTATTATCCTTATTTTTTGAGTGGGTTCCTACATCGTGTCCATGGAATTTGGTGCCAAAAGATGTTGTCAGGGATCCAACAATGAAGAAATGGACATATATGCTATCAAGACTCGGGGGGGGTCACAATTTAATTTTGATGCCATTTTTTTTCAATGGTGGGACTAATAGATAATGGCATTGGATGATTATGCATATCATGGTGTCAACTATAGTGGTGATCCTTTTATGGTTCTCCCCGAGGGGGAAGGGTTCAACAATGAGCCTGTTAAGAAAGATAAATTCGCATTGTTTTGGGGATTTTTTAAGAATATTATGGATTTTTTTGTGATTTTCTTATATATAGATGTTTTTGTGTGTAATATAACAATTTTTAATTCATTTGTAGACTGTGCACTTTGCGTCTAGTAGGCATGTCATTGTTGCATAGGCGAGGAGAGAAACTAGATGTTTGCAAAGGACAACACGGTGGAGGAGTCAATGTAGATTTTTTAGAGGATATCGAGGAAAATATCGTGTGTTTGACTATTGGGATCCCAGTGCCACATATGGATGTCATAAATCTATGTATGAAAAGACATGTAGTGGGTGTGGGGAATCGATTTGGGGGCCTTCTACAGAAGGTTGTGAGGGTTTTAATTTGATATAATAACTATAGGACCCCTTGTGATGATTAGTGCTTTTTAGTTTGATGGACTTTGATGCATATCTATTTTGCAGATGTATGGGCGGATAACCCAATTTTGTTATGTTCGGTTTGGCATGTTTTGTGAACACACCTTATATATATGGACATATTACTTTGTTATTTCCTCTTATACGTATATGATGATTTATACAGTGAATGCTTGATGTGGTATTTTTTTAATGAAGTAGATGCCAATTCAATAAGAAATTTTCTAGAGAGTTAGATAAGGAATTGAATTGTCTTGGTATATTTTCATAAGATATAAAATGAAGCAATCACTCCAAGAGTTGTACCCTCAAATATTTATGAAAAAGGATACGATGTTGAATAGAATAAGTAGATTTGATTTGTGAAACAACTAATGATGCTTAAAATCACAACGGTGTATACTATGCTCTCAAATGATTGCCAAGCTTTATTATTTAATTATATTAATAATATACTAGTAGGTGGGACCCCTTGTTTAAGTTATGGCACTATGATGGAGAAGTGACACTTATATTTTGTTTACCTATGTAATGGTTGAAACACAGTTTCTACAACTCATTTGCTTCAAATCATGGTTAAAATGCTTATGATAATATGTTGTGGGAAAGGTGATTAAAACAAGGAACAATGTGGTCTTGATTATCTCTCGTGAAATATGATTATGCTTCCTTTTTGGATGAAATAATTACACTCCAGTTTTAATTTTGATATTTTATATTGTCCATAGAAAAGTTGGGTGATCACCTCGACCCTTGCTACTATTTTTATGCATATTGGTTTGAATTGCAAATTGGTTGTGTTCCTAGCAAGTTGTCATATGAGAAATATGGATAGTGGCAAGGAGTGATGCACTTTGGAATATCACACACCTTTCAAATTATAACATGGAAAGTTTGGAATAGTTGGTAGTAATAATGGTTTCGAATGTTAATGGTGTGGTGACATGACTAGTGGGCTTGGCTTGTACTAAGCCATTAATGAAAATCTAGAGAAAAAAGGAATGTGCAGTAAATGCATGTCACTCAAACTCGCCTCAAGACCGCCACCCTAGTCATTCTTGCATTTTTCTTTGTTAGTTGTTGTTGCTTCGCCTTTCCTGGTCATTGAGGAAGCATACAATCTTGGTCTTTTCTTCTTACACAATATTTTATAGGTATGGGGTTTTCTTAATTTTTCATCCATGAAAGTCACTCTTCCCTTAAATCAAAAGGTTGGTTCTAGTTGCTCGTGGTCTGTGTGATTCTCAAGATTTCATGATGTTTTTTTGGGACTGTGTATTTATGGTTGCATCCTTGGTTTCCTGTGGTGGTTGTTCTAAGAATGTTGGAATTAAAAAATGGTCGTGGTGTCTTTGTTGTGTGTAACTATTTGCATAGATTTGTTGAGTAAAAGCTGAAGTTAGGCCTACCTTATCTATGGTTTTGTATTGTGGGTTTGGCCTCCCTGTTGAAATAGGTCATATATGCCTTACCTCTAGTATTTGTCAATACTCCACATATAAATTTACATTGCTGGTCTCTGTGGTTAATATATCCATGCCATAACCTCGGCCATCTTACTATTGAGGTGAAGCACCTGTGGAGTGAGTGTTTTATATTATGAAACTGCCAAACCCTCTGTTTAAATTTCCCTGTTGTCTCTACCACTTAATGTCATTGATATATATCGAACCCTGTGCATTACAGTGAAGGCGTTGCTTACTCAAGTTTGGGTTTGATGACAACACTGTTCATTATCGGTTACTTGGGAATGGATTTAATTGGTCTCTTTCTTGGAAATTGTGGAAAAAGTCTTGTACTCACCTATTCATTGGAAGTTACAGTCTGTTGAAGCTTGTGTTTCCAATAGCAAAATGTTACTTATCTTGGTTAAATAGTCATGTTTTATTGTTTGCGAAAGCACCTGTGTTTGAAATGTTTGATGCTCATATCGAATAATACTGGCCAGAATGAAACTAAAAAGGGTTTCATTCAAAGGTGGCTTGATTTAGAGATGGATATGATTTTTGTTTTGGGAGAACTATGCATGACCCTATAAGATTTAAAGAACCATTGTTGGGGTTGATGTTATGGGCTCGTCTGCTCTAATATTATTGGTGTATTCCTGTAGTGATTATGATGTTGTTCATCCATTTTGTTGTATTATGACAACATTGTTATCATGGTTACATTGGTTAATAAATTATGGGCATATCAAACATTTTATTTTGTAATAGATTTGGAGGCCTACGAGCAACATTGTTAAATAAAGCATCAGTTTTGGTTATTGTTTTAGAAACAGAATATTGTTTAAAATATAGGACATAGATATATTTTGATTGCATTAGAGATAACATGTTTTGATTTTTCACTTGAACGGTATCTGTAAAGTTTCTCTGTCATTCTATCATCTTTTGCTAATACACTCCCTCCACGATCCCAATTTCACTTATTTCATCCATGTTCTGTGATATAAATTTTAAAAGAGAAGTTTGTGTGGAAGAAAAAGAAAGATAGCGTAGCAAGGGTTGAAGACTGATATTCCTCATATTTTTATATACACAGTTAATTACTTGGTTAATTGTTGAATATTATTTGTATATTGATTCCCTCCACGATACCATTTTTCTATAATTATACTCCTTCCATATTTCCCATGAACCCTATAATTCCCTATTCACATGGAAATTAATGAATGATGTGTTATGGATGGATTTGCATGTATCTTGTGTCAATTTTAGAGCCAACCTTTGATTCATGTAAGAAGAGTGTCATGTATGGTTTATTAATATATTCATTGCTGACAAACCTTTGCTACAGGATGAGATTTTTCAGTAGAGGCATCAATGGTCAAAATGATAGAGGAATTGGAAATTGGAATTGAGGCCATAGGAGGCCTAGAATTTTTATCCATTTTGATCTTGACCCGCAATAATTGAACCAACTGTTAAAACATGAGTTATTTAATTGGGTTGTCCATGCGATAATTCACCCTAGACTAGAAATACCCCCTTTCCAGCATCCTTAGAATATTCCCATCATTCCAGTTCCTCCACATGTGTCTTTACAGCCCAAAGTCCCCGCAAATGACGGTTGGCAAGAAATTGTCCACCAACATGCCTCTCACCATCGTGGTTGGCTCATTGTATCAGTTACTTTACCACCATATGTTAATCCCAATGTTCAAATTGTTTGTGTTGTTTCACAAACTCAGTCTTCACACAATAGTAAGAGATTGAAAAGTGATATTCCCCAATTAGTACAATACAAAGGAAAAACAGTTTCCTCCCCTTATTCTTCCTCCATTGATTCCTCTAAATCTTTGTCTTCCTGCCTTCACTCAAAGTATGAATGTTCACATGTGATCAATGAGATACAACCCCAAGGGTATAATTAACCACAGGATACTTCAGAAAAGTCTAAGGGAGACATTAATGAAAAAATGAAAATTGCCTCACAAAGTGGAAAATATGGTTTTTAAATTATGTTTCAAGTGATTCAGTTGGTAAGGACAATGCTTAATGGTTTTCAACATATTTTGAACAATAAGCCTTAGTTTTGATATTTTGTGAATAATGTGGATATATATTCTTTTTGGGTATGATATAAATTATTGTTGATATTTAAATATCCACTTTAAAAGATATTCAAGCGAGTTACAAGAGTAGCATATAGTCAAAATGATTATCTTTTGTGTGTTATATTTCATGATTTAAAAAGAAGAAATGATGGGAGTCACAAGGGGTCCCACCTACTTAGTTATTATTAGTTAATACCCTTAATTATATTATTATTATTTATTTCTCCTAAACTAATTAGTTAAGTTAAATTAGCTTAACTAAAGAAAGTAGTTGAACTACTTCAACTTATTGGGAAAGAATAAAATCTCAATGATAAGAAGAGACAAAGGAGATAGAAGGAGAAAAAAATAATAAGGTTTTATCTTTAGTTACATGAGATAGTTTTAGTTTTCATTCATTTACGAGTTTATTCGAAAGCCTAATTCTGTTGTTGACATTAGAGTCTTAGTGTAGATAGCAAGGTTAAATATTGAACCACATTTTTCAGCCACTTGTTTTAGAGGTGTAGTTCGTGTATTCTTGTATGTTTGTGAATTAATTTTCATGGCCGATAAAGGATATCTTGCAGAGTCAAAATGGCATCAGTTTGTGGCAAGATCATCCAGATTATTAATGTAAGTTTTACTTTACTATCAGAGTCTTTTTTTTATGGTGTTCATCGAATATCTCTAAAACAGAATTTGGTCCATACCCTCGCTTGGGTTTTTAAAGAGAAAACACTTTTGGTATCTTAGAATGAAATAAAATTAGATTTCTATTCTGTCTCATACAAGCGTTTTAGTGACTGGGTTACTTTTTATCTTTTAATATCCATGTCTACTTTAATGTAAAATTTGTGTACATTCTAGTAGATTTTATAAATTGTATTTTATATTGAACATATTTAAATCATCCCGAGTCCTTATAATTAATACTTGCAGATTGAGTGAATATGTTGAGTCTATAAACCCCAGGTGATAATCCAAACTATCTTGTCCTATCAAGGCAAGATCTGAAAATGATTGAGTAAGGTGGTCCATACATTTTCCTCAACATTTATTTGGTGACCATACTGGGGATATTTTCCATATCTCTACGGTTGATTGTATTCACAATTATGTTTGAATATTTATGCTTTTTGTTTATGACTCTTTGACTGATTTTTCTCATGAAAGTACCCTTTATAAAGAAGCCCAATATTGAAGACAGTCTTAAATACCAGACCAACATTTCCTTGAATTTATTCAATACTATCTTAGAAACTGCTAATACTCAAGTTGATCTTGAATGCTCATGGGAAGTAATTGAAAAATATATAAGCATCTATGAACATTGGGAGTCCAGACAAAGGAAGCCTAGAAATCAGTCGTAGCCCTCCTTTTCCTAAGTTTTGATCTTATTTTTTCATTTCCTCAAGTCCTCTCATTTTCAGAAGAAGAAGAGTATTGTCCCCTGAAACTACTCCTATCATTGAAATAGGAAGAAGAAAAGCCATTTTTTCAACCCAAGAAAGAACTCTAAGGAGGACTTTGTCTGACTCTACCAATTCACCCTTTCCCCCCTGACCCATCACTCCCAAAATGGCATCCACAGGTGGTTCTAGTGGTTCTAGAGGTGCTTCATCATCCCAACATTCCACCTCATCGGTAATTGGTAGTTTATATAGCCATCAGGTTCCTATCCAATTTGCTACCAACCCTACTAAGGTTATAAAGAAATATAGACTTTTTCAGTTTGAAGAAGATGTTACTACTACCCCGTGGCACATATCTTCTCCCTTGAATCTAGCACTTGCTACTCATCCATTACCAAAATTTAAGGAGCATATTCCTAGATTCTTGGGAAATAACATTGTCTCTACAAATGAACATCTACTAACATTTTCTAATGCTTGTCACAATATCAGAGCTAATGATAACGATAATTGCATGCTCTTATTTGTCAACTCCCTTGAAGGGAAAGGAACAATTGATTTCTTTTATCTCCCTCCAAAGATCCTTTCCACTTGGGAAGAGTTGGATTATTGGTTCATGTCCACTTATGGACAATCTAAGAGCTTGACCAAACAGTTAAGGGAATATAAAAATAATTCTTACAAGTATGGTGAAACTATCGAATCCTTTAAACTTTGTTTCACCAAACTGTACAACCAAATCCCTGAACTAATTCACCCCCAAAACCAAGCCGCCCTCATGCATTACTATAATGTGCTTCCCTCTCCTTATCATTATAGGCTTGAAGAAAAGGATATTGACATTCTTGGCTCTGCGCTCCACACTTTCCTGGAGTACGAACATAAACTTGAAAGAATAGGTCTCCTCAAAAGAGACTTTGTCAAACAAACATATATGTCTTCCCTATTACAAGTTGTACAAGATATGAACAACCTAATGATAGCATATGAACGAAAGTTCTCCCTCAATTACTCCTAGGGAATCATCTTATTCTTCAACACCTTTTAAGAACACCAATGAAAACAACTTTCATCCCAAAGCCATCATGTCTCTCAGTTGGTGTAATTTTTGTGAGGAAAATCACGAAGAAAGTACTTGTGAGGTTAAGAAGAGTGCTAGAGACAAAATATTTGGCAAGAATCCCTAAACCACCATTGTTGTTCTATATTGGGAAGAACCAGGAGATTTCATGATTATAAATAATAGGAACAAATCTTATGCTCCTAAAGAGAAACATGACCCTCTTCATGCATCTTCCACTCCATCCTCGTCTTCACAAGGTAATAATGCATAAAATGTCAATGTTCGTAAGAGTTATGGAGTTCCCTCCCTTCTTCCCTCCTCCAAGTATAATATTCTTAACCAATTGGCTAATATCAAGGCCAATGCTATACTCTTATGTACATGGTTGTCATCCCTGAAAAAAAAAAGCATCTCAAGAATTTTATGGAAGGAAAAGCGTCTACCATAGCCAATATTTCTGAACAGACAAAAGAAGACTTAGGGGTATACTCTATATTTTCTCATGAGGGTGACACACATTTAGAACAAATTTATTTAGAGGATGGTATGCGACACATGCATTTTGATGTTTCATGCTCAAATGAAGGAAATGGAACTAGAATTATATTATACTCGCCTATAGGCAAGATTCAAAACTTTTCTTCTAGGTTAGAGTTCTCTTGCACAAACAATGTCATTTAATTTGAAGACTTACTGCTAGGCATAGAAAATGCTTATAACCTTGGCTACGACCACCTTACAGTTTTTGGACATTATGAACTTGTTGTAAACCTTGTGTATAAAATATATTCTCCTAGCAATAAGTTGATGAAACACTATACCCAAGCTATTTGGGAGTTTATCTTGAATCTTATATCATTTAACATTACTCATGTTAAGAGGGAACTTAATTCAATGGATGATAGGTTAGCTATATTTTCAACATCTCCTACTCAACAACTTCTACCTCAAAGGCTTGATTGTACTTCTCAATATTTATATCATCCTCACATTCTAGACAATGTAGAATCATGGAAGGTTTTCCCTAATGATGAGAGAATCTATGCTTTCATACAAAATGAATAGTTTAATCCTCGTGGAATCATATCTATTGAATATGACAAATTTCCAAACAACTTGACTCCTCTTGAAAGTTCATTTTCATCAAGTGATGTGAGAAAAAAAAGACACATGTAAGGAAGAGGAGTCGAAAAGGAAGGTGGGTGATAGCATTTATTTCAACCTTGGGACCTCTGAATCTCCAAACATGGATAAACTAGGTGCCCATTGTTCCGACAAAGAAAAGGATAAATTCACAGAAATACTAAGTGAATTTTAAGATTTTTTTTGCAAGGTCATACAAGGATCTTTGTGGTTTTGATCTTTCTCTTATACAACATGTCATTCCTATCAAGGAGGGGATAAAATCAGTGAGGAAAAAATGAAGACCCATTAACCCCGCACTTGAGGCTACTATTAGAAAAGAGTTGGAAAATCTTTTGAAAGTGTTATCACACTAAATTTCCTTGGGTCTTTTAGTTTGTTGTCAATCCTTTTTTAAGCCTTAGATTTTAAATTTTCTTTTAAAGTCTCATCCCTTTAAAATTTATGTTTGGTAGGACCCCTTAGATAATTAAAGTTTTTGATTCTTATCTCTAGTTTGATCCTCAAATGGATTTTTGATTCTTGAACCATTTTTAGCTCATGACTTATTTTGGTCCCCTTCATGACTTGTCCCTAGGTCGATCCCTCTCATGACTAGATTGATGTGACACACCTTCCTCCTCATTCATGATCTCCTAGGCATGTCTCATTGTATTTTCTTACCTGTACAATCATGTTTTGAAGTGGATGCACTGCCTACTCATTAGGTAGTTCCATAACACCTATCACGTTCATCATACTTCCACCTCGAACCATGATTTCCACGACCGAGGTCATGTACCTTGTTTTTAGTTCCAAAAGTCGGTTAAAGATTCCTTCAAAAATCTTGCATTTATGAGGCTTGGTAATGGTTTTCAATTTTGAAAAACTCAATAGTGTTGCACTATGCAAATTCACAAGTTATGATCAGGCGACAACATGTCAACCAAATCCAATACTGAGAAAGATTCCAGGGCCAAAGTTTTCTCAATTTCATCCTGAGATTGCATTGAATATCTCAATAGGTTTCTACTCCATAGGTATCACGTGTTGCCTCCTCTGCATATTAATTTTCACAGGAAATTTGTTCTCGATTTTTTGGTTTACTGAACTTGCACAGTAGTAAGGGACCCGTATTTGCATGGTAGCCTTGTCTTTTCTCTTCTTCAGACCTGTAAAATTCCTTGCCCGTATCTATGGTCTGATTACTATTATTTTGTTTAACCATTGAAATCACAAGCCTATAAATAGCATATCCTCTGTGTATGTGTTGCACTACCCATAAGCGCTGCTCAAACCCTCTCTGTTTTCCTTGCTTCCCTTCACCTCGGAGTTTGGCGTTTTTACTCAGTTCTAGAGGTCCAATTTTGGATTACCCCCTCACTATTTACACTCTCAAATACCTGTATAATCCTAAGAGTGTAATTCCAAAGGTCAAGGTTGGCTTACTAATCAACAGTCCATTTAAAAAGGGTCAACATTGTAAATTTGAAGCCTGAGTTAAAAAAAAATTGGTCATTACCATCCCTTCGGCCTTTTAAAATCCCTCATTTTGAGCTATGGAGACTCCTCAATTGAGGGAGACACACAAATGTGGCAAGGTGGTTAGGAAAGAACCGATGGACATCCATCTTTTTGATGCAGAACCCATGGCAAGAGAGGGATTTCAAAGAGTAGGGTGCCTTTATTTCTGTCAGAACATGCAGAGAGGCCATCCAGAGGTAGAAATATATTTTTCATTACAGTTTGATGGAAGGAAAACCAAGGTTGGGGATTTGGAGTTTGAGGTGACTGAAGCCTCTATCTCAGCTGGAGCAAGAATTCCCCTTTCAGGTGAAAAATGGTTCAAAGCCATGGCTTTGAGTTCATCCTATGCAAAAAATATTTTTAAACCTCAATATCAAGGCAATGATTTGTCCAAAAGTATGCCAAGGAATCAATTGATTGAACAATTTGAAAGATTATTGAAGATCATACAGAGATATTTTACTTGTGAAGGGAGATTTAACACATTGTACCAGTACCATATAAGGATGTTGCTACATTTTACTGGTAAGGTTGAGATGAATATTCCTTATTACTTGTTGAGGAGTATAGGTAAGATGTCAGACATGATACAAGCTAAATCTAAAGATGTGGATTCTAGCCTTTTCCACTCTCGATTAATCAGAATGCTAGTCTCTGAGGAATTGGGTAAGAAAGAGATTTCATGGAAGAATTTTTTTGTTACCTCTCATTTCAAGTTGGATTTAGCACCAAATCCTCAATCACAGAAGGAAATTCTTTTATCACCCACCAGTGCTACTAAAGCTGGGACGGTTGAGCAAGGCTCCCTGATACAGTAATATTTTGAGGAAGTAACTGTGATCTAGTGATGTATTGGACTTAAGACTTTTTGACTAATAGAAATCAACTTATCTTTCAACTTATTTTCTTCTTATGCTAAATGTTCATTCTTTGAATGATTCACATGAATGATTGTGGTGATGTTATGATGGATGTTTGATCATTATGTTATCATGATGTTTATTTAGCTTCCTTGGTTTCTCAGTTCAAGAAGATATTGTGTTAATAAAATTTCCTCCTTAGGCTTTTGTGGACCTGGTGTTTACAACAGCCCCTACACTTCTCTCAATCAATTTTGCTCTTTATTCATACTTTCTCCCAAACTACTGATTGAAGTTATCCAAGACCTTAATTGTTGGTGCATGCTAGCCCTGTTATCTGAGTTAGAACATTATCATTTGAGTCCTTTTCCATTTGACCCTTTAAAGACCATTACATTCACTTATAACTTGATGTGTGCTAGGATTGCCTTCCATGCAATTTGAAGGTGACTCCTAGTGCTAACATTCTTGGTGTCGTTGCCGGGGAATGATTTGAATACTTTTCCATGGGATTAAAATGACACAGTATTCTAGTTCTAAAGATGCATTAGACTTCATTATTTTGAATATTGCAGCCTACACCTGGTGACTCTAATGTTTCATATCTGGCACCTAAAGGCAGATATACGAGATCAAATCCATAGCTACCTTTGGTTCCACCTGAGGTTAACCTAGAGAAGATAATCAAGAAGGGAAAAGATTCTCAAAAAAGTTTTTTTGTTGTTGCTACAAGTGCTTCTGGTCAGTTGCATGATTCCACTCTTGATACTCCAGTTGTTTTATCAAGTAAGATTCCTTTATTTTCTACTGAAGTATCTTAAATACATGATTTTGAAGAGTTTCACGTTGAATACTCTTCCTTTGAAACTGAATTGAAAGAAGAAAACATTGATATATTCTCTTCCCCTGATATTGAGAAGTGTTTCAGTCTTGATAGTTTTGAATATTTTCCTACTTTAGGTTTTTCTACACCTCTTTCTGTTAAAACTTTTTCTACCAAATAAGTAGGAACTTCATCTCCCTCTCATACCTTACCATCCTCTTCCAAGACTCAGCCTATTGTTTTGAATACTGAAACTCCCCCTTCATTTGTTCTTTCTTCTCCTAATCTGCACACAACCAAGTCTCCTTCTCCTCGTTGTTCACCTAGGATCCAAAATCAAATGGCATTTGTTAACCCCCCTGGAAATAGAATGGATGCCATAGTGGCTGCAAGATATGATCCTCTAGTATTACATCAGCTAGTGAATACTCTCCCTCCTGGAGATTATTTGAAATGCATGCCTAAGTTCACAGGAGAAGAAGATGTAACATCTAAGGAACATCTTGTTTCTTTCTACAGCTATGCAGATAACCAAAATATTGAAAATGATGATGTTTGGATGAGGGTTTTCGTCCAAAGCCTTTTTGGTGAGGCTAGGAAGTGGTTTAGGGGTCTAGCCCCTGGATCCATTACTAGTATTGAGGCATTGGATGAAGTTTTCCTGAGGCATTGGGGTGACAAAAAGGATTTTTTGTACTACATCAGTGAATTTGGATCTTTGAAAAGGAAAGAAGGAGAGTTTATCTCTGACTTTTCTAAAAGATTTAACAAAATGTACAAGAGGATCCCTAATGAGATCAAACCCACTGAAGCCATTAAGAAAATCAGTTATGCCAGTGCATTTGATTCTAAATTATGCCTCCTTTAGAGAGAAAGAAGGTCACCTTCCTTGGTTCATATGCAAGATGTTGCCTTAGAGGTAGAATCCAACATAGTGGCATCAAATAATCTCAGGGGGAAATCTGATAGGGATAGGAGAAAAAAAAGATTTGAAGCTTCAAATTCTAATTCCTCTGTTGTCCATTCTCAAGTAGATGAGTTGACCAAATTAGTAAAATCTCTTTCCAGTGAAATTGAGAAATTAAAATGATAACAGAGGAAATACTTCCAAACATTTATAGTTAGCATATGAAGGATTAGTAAGATTCACCAAGGTTTCTACATTTTAAAATAAATTTCCATCCCTAAAATCATCCATGAAAAATACCTATCCAAAATGATACATCCTGAATCATCTTCAAATTCCACTGATTCATCCCCACCTTTCTACACCTCACTGAATATACATGATAAGGTGCTACACAATTGTCTCATAGATTCAGGGGCATCCCACAATGTTATGCCAAAATATGTTATGAATGAACTTGGGTTAGAAGTCACAAAGACCTATCATGACTTATATTCTTTTGAATCCAGAAAATTCAAGTGTCTTGGAGTCATTAAGGATATGGTGGTGACCTTATTTCAACTGCCCATGAAGAGTATACTTATGGATATCGTAGTTGTTGATGTTCCCCCCAAGTTTGGCATGATCTTTTCAAGATCCTGGACAAAAAGACTTGGGGGAAACCTTGCAGATGGATCTCTCTTATGCTACTATTCCTGTTTCTAGGGGAGAGGATAGAAGACTTTACAGGCAAGCTCAATTGGCTTACATCATTAGTGATGAAGAAAATCCCACCAATCATCATGTTTTTTCTTTTGATACAGATCTGAGATCTAGTATTTTGCAGCTCACTAATGCTCCTGAAGCCCCTTTAGAAATCAGAAAAAAGTTCATCAACTTTTTTGAAGAGCCTCTTCTAACCACTTCTGTCTGGAAAATGGAGCCTCATCCAAGGAAGGTGGTGGTGCTAGGGTGATCTTTGTCTCACCAACTCAAGAAACTATATCTTTGTCATATAAACTAGAATTTGAAACTACTAATAATGTGGCAGAGTATGAGGCTCTTGTCTTGGGGTTGAGGGAAGCTAAAGACAAGGGGATAGAAGAGTTATTAGTATTTGGGGATGTTGAATTGATAGTACATCAGATTAAAAATCTTTATCAAGCAAATCATCCTAGGCTTAGATCTTACAGAAATGAAGTGTGGGATTTGGTGGACAATTTTTTCTCAGCTTTTAATATATCATTTTCTCCTAGAGAAGAGAATACCATGGATGATTCTTTGGTTGTATCAACAAGCAACTTCAGAATTCCTATATCGACAAAAATCAAGTATGATGTAGAAGTCAAATATAGGCCTTTTATACCAGGCAATGTAAAATATTGGAAGGTGTTAGAAGATGATTTAGAACTTAAAAAATTTCTTGATATTGTTGATGAATTTTCTGCATTACACATTGATTAGGATCATGATTCAAAAGTCACTCCTCATGCTGATGTTTTCCTCAATACAATTTCTAATCATCATATTGTGAAGCTGCCTAGTAATAATATACCAAAGGGACTGGTTCCTTTGGAAAGATTATTTGATGGGAATGATGTGGCATTGAAAGGGAAGGTATCCACTAATGATGCAGATATAACTGAGTGTAATGTGGGCACTGAAAAGGATCCAAAATATGTCAAATTGTCAAGCAGCCTATCAAAAGAGCAGAGAGAAGAATATACTAAGTTGTTAAAAGAATTTGCTGATGTATTTGCTTGGACTTATGAAGATCTCAGAACTTCTGACACAAGCATAATAGAGCACAAGATCCCATAAAAAGAAAAACACAAAACCCTTTAGGCAAAAGTTGAGGCAAATAAATCCTATGTTGCTTCCTGTCATGGAGAAAGAAGTTAAGAAGCTTTTAGATGAAAAAATTATCATTTCGTTGAGGTATTATGAATGGGTAGCCAATTTGTTCCCAGTAAGAAAAAAGAATAAAGAAATCAGTCTTTGTGTTGATTTCCGAAATCTGAACAGAATCTCAAAGAAGGATAATTACCCTTTACCCAAGATGGAGCATATATTGCAGAAGGTGACAGGAGCAGCTAGGATGTCTATGGTTGATGGATTTTTTGGATACAATCAGGTCTCTATTCTACTAGAAGACAGGGAGAAGACAAACTTTACCACTCCTTGGGGTACATTTATGTACGCCAAGATGCCCTTTGGTTTGATGAACACAGGGGAAAATTTTCAGCGAGCTATGGACATAGCATTTATTAGAGAAAAGGATAAGTTTGATGTTATCTATTTGGATGACATAAAAATGTATTCTCAATCTGATAAAGAACACTGTGATCATTTAAGAAAGGTTTTCTTGAAATGCAGAAAATTTGGCCTCTCTTTGAATCCAAAAAAATCATTGTTTGCCATGAAAGAAGGAAAATTATTGGGGCATATTATGTCAGCTAAAGGGGTAAGGATTGATTCTAGCAGGTTTGAGGCTATACAAACATTGTCACTTCCTAGATCTAAAAAAGAGGTACAATCTTTTCTAGGAAAAATCAAATTTTTAAGAAGATTTGTGTCAAATTTTGTTGAGTTAGTTAAGTATATCAGGACCATGCTGAGGAAGGATAGTGAAATCAAATGTACTGTTGAGGCTCGTGATTATTTTGATAAAATAAAGAAAGCCTTGATTGAAGCCCCGGTTCTTGTCAGCCCCGACTACTCCAAGGACTTTCTTATTTTTTCTTTTGCCTCTTTTGACATAGTAGCAACAGTCCTATTGTAGAAGAATGTTGAAGGCTTAGAGCAGCCCATTTCCTTTTTCAACAGGGCATTAAGAGATGATGAAATAAAATATGAAATAATGGAAAAGAAAGATTATGCATTGGTTAAATATCTTAAGCCCTTCAGAATTTATGTCCTACATTCAAGAGTAATTGCTTATGTCCCATCAGCTGTTGTAAAAGAAATTTGTATTCATCCTGATATAGATGGAAAAACAAGCAAGTGGATTGCTAAACTACTTGAATTTGATTTGGATATTAGGCCCACAAAATCGGTTAAAGGCCAAGGTTTAGCCAAGCTCTTGGATGAATCAAATTTCTCAACATTGTGGGTGAATTTCATCCACTCATGTTCAGAAAATCAGCAGGCTGAGATAACTGATAAAGGTCCTCAAATCATCTCTGCATTGGAAAATTGTAGCTGGTACAAGGACATTATATTTTTTCTACAAAATTTACAGCCTCCAAGTGGTATGGAAAAGAACAAGGTGAGAGCCTTAAAACTCAAATCAATAAAGTATTTCCTTGTTGATCAAGTTTTGTATTGGAAGGATCCATTAGGAGTGCTTTTGAGATGCTTAGACCCCCAAGAAACCCAAAAGATCATGTCTAATTTCCATGATAGTTTATGTGGGGGCATCATTATTGGAGAACCACGACATACAATATCCTCAGGGATGGGTACTTCTAGCCCAGTTTGTTCACTGATGTTTGTGCTAAGATCAGAGCCTGTGCTAAGTGTCAGAAGTTCTCTAGAAAGAAACAACTTAAGTCTTTTCCATTAAAACCTGTGGTAACCTTAGGACCCTTCTAGTAGTGGGGTCTAGATTTTATCATGGAAATCCATCCCACTTCCAGTGGTCAGCATAGATGGATCTTGAATGCTACAAATTACTTTACTAAATGGATTGAAGCTATTCCCACAAGGAATGCTTCACACAAAGTGATCATTGGTTTCCTGGAAGACATCATAGAAAGGTTTGGGTGTCCTGACAGAATCGTCACTGATAATATTGCATCATTCAAGGTTGATACATTGATTCATTTCTGTGAACAGTTTGGGACCACTTTGATTCATTCCACCTCTTACTATCCTTAGGGAAACGGGCTTGCAGAATCCTCGAACAAGATCATTATAAAGATCATTAAAAATATGTTAGAGGATAATAGAAAGGCATGGGATTCAAAACTCAAATTTGCTTTATGGGCTGACAGAGTGACAGTGAAAAGGTCCTTGGGACTTTCCCCTTTCCAACTAGTATATGGAGTTGAGGCAGTGTTTCCTTCTCAGCTTTCCTTACCTGTGGAAAAATTCTTCCAAGATTATGAAGGGGAACCTGATCATATGATTAGAAGGATTCATCAGCTGGTTGAAGTGTAGCAGACCCGTGAGTAGCTTGTACACAAAGAATCTAACCATCAATTGAAGATCAAGTAGGCTTTCGACAAAAAGGTGAAAAAAGAGGATTTTCAATTGGACGATCCGATGCTCAAGTGGGATGCACTAAAGCAAGATAAAGGAAAGCATGGTAAATTTGAATCTTTATGGATCGGTCCTTTCAAAATATCTGAGGTATTCTCTAATAACACTTTCAAGTTGTAGAATATGGAGAATGAAGAGGTTTTTGGTGGCCCTGTCAATGGGCATTTCTTGAAAATTAGTTTGCTTGAGACTTGAGTGGATCTTCATGTCATTGTAAATATCATTTTCTTTTTATTTTTGTTTCAATAACTGACCCCATAGCCCTAGGATAAGGCACAAAATCTACTTCTTGGTAGCCTGCAGGGGGCATGCCATCCCTTGTGGAGCCAATGTTATCACACTAAATTACCTTGGGTCTTTTAGTTTGTTTTCAATCCTTTTTTAAGCCTTAGATTTTAAATTTTCTTTTAAAGTCTCATCCCTTTAAAATTTTTGTTTGGTAGGACACCTTAGATGATTAAATTTTTTGAGTCTTAGCTCTAGTTTGATCCTCAAATTGATTTTTGATCCTTGAACCATTTTTAGCTCATGACTTATTTTGGTCCCCTTCATGACTTGTCCCTAGGTCGATCCCTCCCATGACTAGATTGATGTGACACACCTTCCTCCTCACTCATGATCTCATAGGCATGCCTCATTGTCTTTGTTTACCTATCCAATCATGTTTTGAAGTGGATAGACTGCCTACTCATCAAGCATTTTTGTAGCGCCTATCACGTTCATCATACTTCCACCTCGAGTCATGATTTCCATGCATGATGTCATGTCCCTTGTTTTCAGTGCCAGAAGTCGATTAACGATGCCTTCAAAGATATTTCATTTATGAGCCTTGGTAATGGTTTCTAATTTTGAAAAACTCAATAGTGTTGCACTGCGCAAATTCACAATTTCTGATCAGGCGACAACATGTCAACCAAATCCGATGCTGAGAAATATTCCAGGGTCAAAGTTTTCTCAATTTCATTTTGAGATTGCATTGAAGATCTCAATAGGTGTCTACTCCACATGTATCCCATGTTGCCTCCTCTGCATATTAATTTCACAGGAAATTTGTGCTCGGGTTTTTGGTTTGTTGAGCTTGCATAGTAGTAAGGGACCCGTATTTGCATGGTAGCCTTGTCTTTTCTCTTCTTTAGACCTGTAAACTTCCTTGCCCGTATCTATGGTCTAATTACTGTTGTTTTATTTAACCATTGAAATCGCAAGTCTATAAATAACCTATCCTCTATGTATGCATTGCGCTACCCAGAGGCACTACTCAAACCCTATATGTTTTCCTTACTTCCTTTCACCTCGGAGTTTGGTGTTTTTACTCAATTGTAGAGGGCCAATTTCGGATTACCCCCTCACTGTCTACACTCTCAAGTACATGTATAAGCCTAAGAGTGTAATTCTAAAGGTCAAACTTGGCTTACTAATCAATAGTCTATTTAAAAAGGGTCATCCTTGTACATTTGAATCCTTAGTTAAATACTTTCTGGTCATTACCATCCCTTAAGCCTTTTAAAATCCCTCATTTTAATCTACAAAGACTCCTCAATCGAGGAAGACACACAAAGTTGGCAAGGTGGCTAGGACATAATCTATGGACATGCATATTTTTGATACAGAACCCATGGTAAGAGAGGCCTTTCAAAGAGTAGGGTGCCTCTCTTTCTGTCATAACATGCAGAGAGGCCATCCAGAGGTAGAAAGACAATTTGCATTACAGTTTGATGGCAGGAAAACCAAGGTTGGGGATTTGGAGTTTGAGGTGACTGAATCCTCTATCTTAGCTGCAACAGGAATTCCCCTTTCAGGTGAAAAATGGTTCAAAACCATGGCTTTGAGTTTAGCCTATGAAAAAGATATTTTTAAACCTGAATATCAAGCCAATGATTTGTCCAAAAGTATGTCAAGGAGTCAATTAATTGAACAATTTAACAGATTATTGAAGATCATACAAAGATATTTTACTTGTGAAGGGAGATTTAACACATTTTACAAGTCCCATATAAGGTTTTTGCTACATTTTACTGGTAAGGTTGAGATGAATATTACTTATTACTTGTTGAGGAGTATAGGTAAGATGTCAGAAAGGATACAAGCTAGATATAAAGATGTGGATTCTAGCCCTTTCCAATCTCGATTAATCAGAATCCTATTCTATGAGGAATTGGGTAAGAAAGAGATTTCATGGGAGAATTTTGTTGTTACCTCTCATTTCAAGTTGGATTTAGCACCAACTCTTCAATCAAAGAAGGAAAGTCCTTTTTCACCCACTAGTGCTACTAAATAAGGGACCAGTAGGAAGAGAAAGGGCAGAGCCCCTATTCAAGTTTCAGAGATCAACAAGCAAGTCATAGAAACCGAGGAGGAAGTTTTTCCTTCTCCACACAGAGATTTTTCACCACCTCCTCCACCAGGGTTATAAGAGATTCATTCTTCTACCAAAGCTACATCCAAGAGAGGGAAGAAGCTTCTCTTTCCCTCTTCTCCTCCAACATTCGAAATCAAGGGTAAAAGACCTTTCACAAGGTCATCAATTCCTAAGGAGGTTTTCAAAGAGCAGTCTTTGCTAGAAACCCCTATTCAAAAGAAGAAAGGAAAAGGCATTGAAAATCCTGTGGAGGAGAAATCAGAAACCCTTATTTAGAGGAAGAAGGGTAAAGGTAGTTTTCATCCTATTGAAGGGAAACAAGAAACCCCTTTACAGAAGGGTAAGGGTAAAGGTACTAAAATAAATTTGGAGAGGAAAGATGAAACCTATGAGAAAAACATTAAGAAACCTGTTGAAAGAAAAGATGAAACCCTTGTGCAGAGAAAGAAGAATAAAATTAAAGCCATCAAGGAACCTGATGAGGTAGACAAGACACTTCCCATGCAGGAGAAAGAGGAGTCTGAGAAAAGGCTTATTGAGACTATGCATGCCACTGTTCCTCCTGACAATCAGACCTACAAAAGACTTATCAAGAAGCTTAGAGATGCAAGAAAAGAAATATCCCATCTTAAAGAAGAAGATAATGTCCACTTGGATCAGATGGAAGAGATCATGGATGGATACAGTCACACCCTTGACTTGGCAAGGTTTGCAGCAAGAAAGGCCCAACCCCTTCATAGATAGATAAATAATATTTACATGCAAAACATAGGCTTTCATTCTCAGAATAGGAAGCTAAAGGTTGAGCTGAAGCACTTTCAATATGAGGTAGCCCAAAGAAATTTACAGGTGTTGGTCGAATGATGCAGGAGCATCGACAACACATCAAGCGAGCCAGCACATAAAGCGGAAGGTAGTTGGATAAGCCAACGCACATTTTGGAAATACTTTGGGAAATGTTGCGTAATCTTAAATGATTCATTTAAGAGACGACGCACTTGTATTGTAATGAACCTTGAGACTTTAAGCTCACGTCCTTAGGTAGATGAGGCATTTAAAATAGTTAATGTAAAGTAGATAGCATATTTAATTCAAGATTTGATAGCGTAGAGCCCAAGAGGGAAAACGGATATAGACACCCTCCTTTGTACATTGTAACATTATTCTATAATATTGAAGCATTCAGAAGCAAGAAGAGAAGAGAAAGCAGAGAGATGTGTATAGAACATCCATGTACAGATATTGAATTAATAGAAGAAAGCTTTGATTCAATTTCATGGTTATGTGTCTATTCTCTGTGTGTTGATATTATGCTCATGAACGTTTGCTTCCTGTCATACATTTTCTTTTATATGTTGTGTATGTGATTTTATGGTTGAATTGAAGTCTAACGGGGACAAGGAATTAGTTTCAATTGTTTCTCTGTCTTGAACTAGAGAATTCCTGCAAGGAATGCAATTGAATTTGTCCGCAAGGAGTGTGTGACTGCAGGGTTCAATTAGAGAAGGCTTTTTGTTCTAAGTTCCCAGAAGTGCAGATTTGGCACCGGAGCCGTGCAAGGAGTGCGCAGGCCAAGTGAAGTCTCAGAGTTGCAATTCTGAGAAAAGTATTGAAAGACTGATGTTGCAGAAGTGCGTAGGGTCAGAAGAGTTCAACACTTAGAGAAAGTTGAATATTTTCCGCAAGGAGTGCGTGCAAAATATTTCCAAGAAGATTGAAATCTTGGAAAATTTTAGGAAAGAGTAAGACTTCGAATTCGTCGAAGGATACGTGTAGGAAATTGGCTATTGAAAGCTTGCAGGAAGCATCGC
>JASDQU010751289.1:36939-47721 GCA_032191745.1 Picea mariana | reverse complement strand
TGGAATTGTCTCCGAAAGCCCTGCACCTTCACAAAACGCGTGTTGAACGCTGTCACCTTAACTTTACAAGCATTTTAAAATATCCTATTTTAAACGTTATAACTTTTGGCAGTTTTTGGGTAACTTTTTCAGTTTGATTTTGACTGAAATCAGATGAAGAATAGTTGGATTTGCACTTTTGAGTGGTTAAATTTGTATAATTCAAGCGTCCAGAGGTTTTTCAGCAAAACGCGTGTTGAACGCTGTCACCTTAACTTTACAAGCATTTTAAAATATCCTATTTTAAACGTTCTAACTTTTGGCAGTTTTTAGGTAACTTTTTCAGTTTGATTTTGCCTGAAATCAGATGAAGAATAGTTGGATTTGCAGATTTCAGTGGTTAAATTTGTATAATCCAAGTGTCCAAAAATTTTCCAGTAAGCTGACTCCATTTATACATTCGAAAATGCAATTTAAACAGCAAAAATTAAAGATTTTATTCAGATTTACATTGCGACCAAAAATCCCAAAAAGTAGAACGTTTTAGCCCACGCCTTCTCAAATGGGTGTATTAAAAAACAACAGGCAGCCGAACCAAACATCCATTCCCATTCAAACACAATGATGCTAAATCATTCTAATTAAAAAAACATATATTTATATAATCTCCACTGGCGTTTTTTCAAAGTTTTATAAGGCTACAAACAAGGACGCCTTGACTATAGGGTTAATTTACTGTAACTTGCTCCTTTAGCTTTATGTCGCTTCACTCATTATTTGGAGTGGGCCTCTGCCTCGCTAATTATACATAATATGACAGAGACATGTAAGGAAATTCCCTTTAACTTTGAGCGTGACAGACTTCCTAACTCCTCCTGCTTTGCCGTACAAGTTATACACTAAGTGTAAGTGATCTCAACTAGATCAGTGAAGAAAACCTAAAATACCAGTTTATGGACTGACTTACGTATTAAAAAAAAATAAACACAGCTTTCGTACACCATATTCATTAATATATGATATTGGTTTAGCTCCCCTATCGTTCTCGTCATAAAATTCTCTCATTTGAGTGAAATGCCGTAACGATGATTCTACAGGAAATATCAGCCTTTTTTCTAGAAGGTTTTTAAAATATATTCATGAAGGTGCCTTGTGTTTTATATATATATCATGGATTTATTTCGTCGAGCAGCGATCGCTAACTACGAGTCCACTGCTAAAGATTCCAACCATGACATTAGACATTAATGCGTTGACATAAAATAGTCTTAAATCATAAGACAAACTTTATTATTGGAATTTAATTTATACGTAGTTAGCACATCCGCTTCAATCGCCGTGACCGCTGATAGGTATCGCCAGCGAAAAGAGAACCAGAGCGGCTGTGGTGACGTCGGCTATGAATCCCCGGTTCAGATGATTTCGAATACATGTTGGTAAGTGATTATGTAATCAATCAGTTAACAATTCTACTACCTTGTAGTTCACTTAGGCTCACGCCGAGGCAGTGGTCCGATAACCCTAGTGCTTGTTGCGTTAACGATTGAATGGTTTAGTGGTCGAATGGTGGGGTTGAAAAGGGACACGACCATTGGATGTATCTCCATTGTCCAATCTTGCACTTCCCATGGGTGGTTGGTGCTTTAACCATTAAACGGATTAGTGGTCTAATGGTGAGGATTGAAAAGAGACACGACAATTGGATGCAATATGAATACAAAGATGAATATGAATACTTATATGCAAATACATGTGGTGCGAAAGAGTGATTTTCCAACCAATCATATGATTAAGCTACATATTCTATCCCTAAGACAAACCATAATACCACTACCTTAAGACAAACCATAATACCATTAGGGTGAAGGAAGCTCCTATGGGGCTCTAATTTCGCTCAGCCCAACCATATTTTCATGACAGACAAATTACTGAATATAGAGCTCTCTACGTGCTCCTCCAGCTATGAAACAACCATGGAACTCTCTTACATTGCCCTACACAACACAAGGAAGATCTTCCCTTTCACTACTCAATAACCCCGTAGGGATCTTCTTCCTTCTAGTTGTCTTCAGTGCATGCAAAAAAAGTCCAAATGTTGGCTTCCTTCTAGTTGTCTTCAGTGCATGCAAAAAAAGGTCCAAATGTTGGTGTCCTTCTAATTCTTTTCAATGCATGTAGAAAAAGTCCAAATGTTGGCTTCCTTATAGGGATAACTAGGGTCATAAAACACTTGGCCTCAAATGCTCAATGATAAACAATGATAAGCTATTGTGGACATTCTAGTCATGTTTTCACTCTCAAACCATCCCATTTACACTCACATTTTCAACAAGAAGCTTCCCCCAACTTCTATGAGATCTTCTAGCCATAAGCACATGGGAAACTCTTGCCATTTTTAGTCATAATGGCTATAACAACTAGGGAAAACACCCTATAACATAGGAGCTAGTCTCCTCCCCATGCCCACGAATGGTTTAGTAATATAATGATAGATGATGATGGAAAAGACAATGAGAGATATTTTCTTGCTTGAAAACTACTCTTTTCCCAAGGATATGACACTTGTACATGGTCATACACATAAGTCAAATATTGATGAGACAACTTGTCAGAAATCATGTGCAAGAAAAACAAGTACTTCCAAAGGACAATAACAAGGTCAAATCACCCAACAACCCCTTTTCATCTTCTCCTCTTCTAGTATCATAGTTCCCTTTCAAGCAACCTTTTTGGTGGATATTATGTTATTATGTATTTTTTCCTTTTCGTATGTGATTTTAGATATGCATAAGCATACCATGGAAAATACCAAAACTACACCATAATCCTATCCCATCACTAGGACTCACACATATTCACTAGTCAAGCCTTGGCCTTGAGATCCACAGTAGGAATATTTACAATGAAACATGGGGTCATTACAGCTTAGCCTAAAAGGATTGAATTTCATTGCATAAACCACATCATACAATTAATACATGATTTATTACATTATAATTCATGGTTAAAACTAGGGTATTACACTTGCAACCTCTTGGCATTGCACAAGGATACAGGTTAAGGGGTAGTTCCCTCGCACACTCAACAACATTTGGTATTTGCAATACCATTTTTGCATAGATCCAAACACTGTGCATCCATGCATGCACCCTTTAGCATTTAGCGTGTGCACCTACAACCAAAATTGTCAATAGTCACCCAAGAATGTTATCAAAGGCCATCTATTTCTATAACCAAGTCTTGGCACATTTGTATAGATACTAGTTGCATCGAGAGTAGCAAGGTGCTCTACACCCCATTATGGGGGAGATGCCGTCACATAACATTACATTACGAGACAAAAAAATTAAATAAAAAATAATAATTGCCTATGTACATATGCATGTTACAACATTTAAAAAATTAAACCAATGTACATCCATCTTAGACTTGGATCTATCAAGAACCAAGAGGGACCAAATTCCTTATGGCATAATTTTTTTATCATTTAGTATGACGAAATTAATATATGACATGTAATTAAATGATTAAAAAATTTACATGATCCCTGTCGATGCTTGATAGATACAGGTTTAAGAAGAATCTATGTCTCTATATACATTTGTTATCCCCCTCTTAAATCTTTTGTCATCTAGCAATTTTAAGATTCTTTTTTACAATACTCCTTAAACCTTTGGCCTTCGAGATTTTTCAATCTTTCAATCCTTGTTGGTTTTACTATCATGCATTTCGCCTATTTTCATGATTAATGAAAGAGTTCTAATGCTATATCTTTTGTCTCAATTATGAATGTTTATGCGATATTGCAACATAGCTTCTTACACGTTCATGGTTGTTTTTACAATTTTAGATTCTCTCAATTTTGGAGTTATCCTTTGTACCATACATCTTAGACTTTTGGTGCAAATTAAATAATGTATATAAATATAGTGATTATTAATAGGTTACTATTTATTTAGAGAAGAAGTTGATCCAAAAGTCAAATCCATGAGAACATGTATGGATAAGTGAGTAAAATCAAGGCTTCAATCAACACCTCCATCATGTTGCTAGAGGAGTATCATTTCCTCCATTATGTTGCTTAGAGAGGAGTATCGTTTTAGGTATTTATAGGCATAGTTTGTGTTTTGAATGATGGAATCATCATCAACCATAGGGGTGTTTTCAAGCTAAACAATAAGTGTTTTCTTTGTTAATTTGGAAAGAATTTTTTGATAAAAACAAAGCTCTAGTGTTTTTTTTGGCATTGATTACTTGATCTTCTATATGTCCCTTCAAAATTTCACTACAATGTCTTCATACAAATACATAGAAAGAAGTTTTGAAAAATGTATCTTGATCATTTGAATTCATCTATTTCATGAGAATCATACATGACACATAATTATTGTGTTCAACTTGAATAAATGATGTCATAGAAGATCATGATCTACGATTCAATCATTTTACCCATAAAAATATATTATTTTAGGGAAAACATTTAGCAACACGTTCCCTATAATATGATAATGAACAAACCCATAATTTTTTAATTTTCTGATATATATTTTTTAATTTATTTTTTTGTAAACCATGTATGTAAAACATATACAATGCTCTAAACCAATGAAACATTTGAATAGACTCAAAACATATCCATTGTCATTTCCTTTTTGACTACCTAATCCTACATGCCATCCTTAAGGTTCAATCCAAGAAATCCCATGATGATTATAACCTCAAAGTTGAAATTTTTAATCATAGCCTTAAAGTCTTAGTAGTCCATGTCACTAACATTTTTAACTACTTGGTCAGCCATGGTTTCCCACTTTCTTGTTCCTCTCAAATCATCCATCCCATATACAAAACTGGAGACCATAATGACCCTAGTAACTATTGTACTATTATGGTTGGCTATACCTTCACTAAATTTTTTTCCACAACCTTAGACATTCACATCTCCATGTGGGTAGAGACAAAGAAGTTGAGGGCCAAAGTATAAGTAGGATTTAGGAAGAACATATTAAAAAACATGAGAGAAAATAAGCCAAATAAAAAGCATACATAAGTCCAATATTTACCCTCAAAACCATTTAATGAGAAAGCCAATGTATAAATATATCTTTATTCTCCTCGACTAACTTAGGATTTTTAAAATGGAGTATACCAAGCATTAAATATGATTCACCACATTAAATGCCATGGGAGAATACCATTGGCCCATGAACTACCTATGGTAAACCTATCACTGGCCAAATTAAAGTTACCTAGCCACTTTTGACCAAGTCAAGGTTAACCTAACATTCCCTCCTTTAAACTTAACTTGGGATAAAATTCTACCCCTTTAAATTTTTTTCATTGCGTATCTAGGATTACAACACGCCTTCTCTATTATCACCTAAAAACTACTCACTTGTGATGTTTCCACAAATCTTGTTGAACTATACCATTATCAACATGTTTACACTCCATTTCACTTTATTTTCCACCTCCACTAGACCTTTGAAAGTGCTTGGGATGAATCTAGTTTTTGACCTAAAAGGGGTAGCACATATATTACCCTTAAGAGATATGCTATCAACATAGGGAGTACCCCCAAAACCAACACAAAATTCACAATTTTGACTATTTCAGACCTAAATTTGCCAAAAAGAGAAAGTAGTTATAAGTGGACATTTCCAAACCCTAGTTGCTATTCTTAGCCTTGATTTGGTCATATTTAACCACTATTTTGAAGACGATGTCAAGGGGGTTTAACCACTATTTTCCCTATAAATAGTGGCTTGATTTTACTCCATCCATATTATAATTCATTCACAATAGGGACATACTACCAAAATCACATCAACAATCATGAGTATCCCTTCCTTTTGATAGTTCTTTCATATTCATGTACCTTTCTTAGTAAACCAAGGAGGGAATTACTCACACATCAATGAATCCAATGACCCATCTTAAGGAGGGGATTCAGAGCCAATCAACTTCAACAAGCTCATTTACTAGGTGTATTCTTTGGCCTTCCCATTGGTAATGGATGATTATTTACATTCTTTCAAATTTCTTGTTCATGTTTAGTGTAATAGTTTCTTTGTTGTATTCTTTCTTACATGAATAAGTTAGGGTTTGAAGATTGTAAAGTAGAAATAGGGTTTGGTTTTCACACTCTAAACAACATTTTGTGTAGGTTTAACATACAACCATCAAATTGATATTGTTTTCTCACCCTTGCTACAAATTATACCCAACATATTGGTGACTAAGATCATTAACGATCCTATATGGTATGATGCCACTTGGACCACTATGCTAACTAATATACCATTGAATATCCCTAAATTTGAGGTTCGTGCTCGATGTGACCTTCCAATCACATAATGCCATTCCATCTTTGGTGCTCCTATAAAATAATCATGAAGGACTTGATTCAATTGAGTTTGTTTCAATGCGCTCTCACAGGTGTGGGAACCAAATGGTATATTGATCAACCAATCCATTCTGATGACACCTTTGAGTCCATAACCAAGGTGTACTTAATCTTGTTTCAAATTTCAGTTCGTCACAATGTAGAAATCAATATTCTCACCAATTTTGATTAGACTACCACCACCCATATCACAGATCATATCCATGAATGGCATAGATGATGTGGCTGGTGTAAAGATGGTATTAATGATAGGTTCCTTATGGACTAGTTTTTGAAGTCCTTACTTCCTCAAATTGCTAAGGATGTAGCCATGACCATGCCTAGGAATGAAGAGAAATTCATTCAAAAGGAGGAATGGTATGACCTTATCTATGACTAGTCATGGTATTTATATACTATTTTTCCTAATGCCCCTCGCTACTACTAAGGTGAATTGTTTGCATTGGGGGAATCCCATGCAATAATTGGTGTGATAGGACCTGTTTCACATAATCATCCATATCTTAATCCCTTATACCTAATGGTTATGGTATCTCATGTGGTGGGATTAATATCTCTTACCTTCTAGATCTTGTAGGGTGTACTTCGATGCCTTAAAAGTATCCTAACACCCCATGGGATTCTTCTTGTCCCTCATATGAAGTAGGCACTAACAACTCATATTTAGGCCCCTCTACACATCAACACATTCATGGTCACACCTGCACTAGTTCCTCTTGTGTTGGAGCAACCTTGAATCCATACTAACCTATTTATGTGAACGAGTCACCAAGTGGGATGAGAATGAGTCACCAAATGGCTAAAGATAATTTTGAAGGTGACAAGTGTCCATTTATGACCATGCAAATATATGGTCGAACCTTAGTGTTTTTTTTTGGGGAACTCATTCCTTTTTGGCCTTCACTCATTTTCTTCATCATTCAGACTATTTGAACTTTAGACGACCATTACCGTTTCTGCAAGAAAATCATGGAAAAAGGGGCTTTCTATATTGTAACTAGAGTATTTGTTGTTGAAGAGGCGGGTTGTCAGGACTGTGAGCATTCTCTCCAGGTGAGATATTTGTTGTCGAATAGGCAGGTTGTTAGGCCTGTGAGAATTCTCTCCAGGAGAAAGATTTGTTGTCGAAGAAGTGGGTTTCTAGGTTAGTGAGCATTCTCTCCAGGTGAGAGATTTGTTGTCAAAGAGGTGGGTTTTTAGGCCCATGATAATTCTCTCCAGGTGAGATATTTGTTGTCGAAGAGGCGAGTTGTCAGGCCCGTGAGCATTCTCTCCAGGTGAGAGATTTTTTGTTGAAGAGGCGGGTTGTTAGGCCCATGGGAATTTTGTCGAGGTGAGAGATTTATTGTCGAAGAGGTGGGTTGTCAGGCCCGTGAACATTCTCTCCAGTAGAGATATTTGCTAGGAATTGTTCCCTGGTGCACTAGGCATTAGTTACACAAACCTGAGACTTCCCTTCTAGCCTGTTGTTGAAGCCCTGGAAGGGAAGTGGGGAAGCTGAGGGAATGTTGAGCAGAAAATGGAAATGAGAGACTGTAGGCTAGTTGCAATAATGGGCACCTTCCACTGAAAAATTCTATTGATTTCCAGACCTTAGTCTAGCATTAGAAATCCTTTTTTCCTAGTGGAGTTTAAGCCCCAACTTGAGGGTGACTTGTTGCTGAAAGTATATGAGCAACAAAGTCTATGGCTGGGAGGAACATCTGAGCTCTGCACATAGTTGGTGAGTTTTCATAAAAGATAAGTGTCCTTCATGTGCTTGTCTCATTTACTGTATGATTAATTATCAATGATTAATATGGGTTTATTTCTTGTATGATGTTGCATAAGATCAATTGTTGTTATTCTGCATAATGTTATCTGCACATGTAAAGCATGATGTTGTTATTCATTAATTATTGTCGCACATGAAAAGTGTGACAATTATTGAGTTTCCTGTTAGTTAACTTGTAACAATGGTCATGAGTTTCCATGGAAAGACTAGAATTGTTGAGCACGCAGGGAAATAATCCATACACGCATGAGGCTAGTATCGTAGCGCGCACAAAAAAATAGTCTGCGTGCACAAAGAGAACTGAATCTATGTGCGGCATCAGAGTGGTTGTGTGCAGAGTAGTAATCATGTGTTTAGAGTGGTTGCTGAGAAGTAATGTTGTGTGCTCAATATGCTTGTGCCTGCAATTGTATTATATGTTAATTCCACTGTTATATCTAGTGCCTGAAGAAGAAAGTTTGTGTGGTGTGATCCAACATGGGATAGTGCGCGTTACCTCACATGTTTCTACGCAGATCAAAGTTATGTGTATAATCTTATCCCTAGATTTCTGGAGTGACATTGCTCAGTGGAAAGCTGGGTAACATTGCATTTTGGTATCATAGTGTTGTACCTTGATAGGAGGTTGGGTATGTGACATATTGGTATTAGAGAATTTGTTAGTGCTGGTACGATACAGTTTGGTATCAGAGCTCACGTTTCAAAACTAAGCTTGCATGGGCCAAGTATCTACTTAAGAAAAAATTCGGATCTAAGTGGTTGAATTTGGAATAACAACACAACCATGACGCACATATAATAATAATGCAAAAGTGTGCGCA
This sequence comes from Picea mariana, assembly GCA_032191745.1. Classification (NCBI taxonomy): domain Eukaryota; kingdom Viridiplantae; phylum Streptophyta; class Pinopsida; order Pinales; family Pinaceae; genus Picea; species Picea mariana. The sequence goes on along the minus strand of JASDQU010751289.1, from coordinate 38,744 downwards.
CTAAATTTTGACATCGCAAGGTGCAGTGTTGGAAATGCGCAGAAAACAATGGTGCACAGGTGTGCGCATTACAAATTTGGAGCTGCATGGAGAAAAATTTGTGGTGCATGTGTAATATTGACACACAAAGTATATGTTGAATATTGACATTACACATTGGTACGTTGAGTACTAGTGTGAGAATGGACTTCAAAAGAAAGAAAGAAAGCGTAAAAGGGTATTTGGGTGAATTCCAAATGACCATAATTTACTGCACAAGACTCAAAATTGTGCAAGGGAGCAATCGATAGGCAAGTTTTGGGACAAAGGAGTCCAATTATTCACCCATTTTATTTGGAAATTTGACATTAAAATCATCCAAGAAATCAGAAGAAAGGATTCTAACAAAATGGTGCATAGTTTTCATTAAGTTGTTGCATGAATTTGTTTAACAAATATTATTGCCTGCACATTTTGTAGAATTTACAATGATTAGATTAGGACATAATCAATGAAGAAAGTCAAAAGCATGAAATATGTGCAGATAAATTACAACCATGATGATGAATTCAAGGGTTTGTATATTGGTATGGGTATTGATAGTACAAAATCCAATGAGCATAGGGAAGGGAAGGAGGAGAACATAAACTTGGTAGAAACCATAAAGGGTTTGCAAAAATATGTCCAAATCTATAAATCTGATAATGAGAGGCTTGTAAAAGCCAAGGAGCAACAAGATGACTTCAATATCGATTTGATGCAAAGTTTGGAAAAAATAGAAAATAAAATGGATAAGGAGACATAGTAAAGCAAGTCAAGAAGTTGCAGGTTTCATGATGAGAGAAGAAAAATAAGAAGTTTTGATAGGGATCATCATCACTCACCAAAGCATTCATTTAGGAAAGAGTGCAATATATCAAGTCCATCTCTTGTTAGAAAGAATAAAAGAAGGACTAGGGTAGGTGAGCTATAGGGAGAAATGAATACGATCAAGCCTCCTACCTTTGATGGTGAGCACAAGAAGGATGAATATGAAGAGACCTGGCTACTAGGTATGAGGAAGTACTTCCAACTGCATAATTATTTTTTGAATCAAGAAGGGAGAATTTCCATCTATCAGCTAAAGGGAAAAGCATCAATGTGGTGGGACCAGTTCGTACAAGTGCAATGCGTTGATGAGAAGAAGGTTACTTGGAGGGAGTTTAAAATGCATTTTCAAAAGAAATGCTTAACCAAGCGATACTATGATAACAAAATGAAGGCGTTATTTGAATTCAATCTTGGGAGTATGACACTAGATGGTTATGAAAAAGTATTCTTAGAACTCCTGAAATATGTTGCATTCATTAAGGATGAGCAAGTTAAAATTCAGAGGTACTTTAGTGGGATGCCATCTGTTATCTCTCCATAATTTCCCTTGGCAGCGAAAGGGAAACCACAGAGGTAACCACATACCACTTTAGGCTTGGAATATGGCCTTTCCAAATGAGGGAGGGCTCTCTCAATGTAAATTAGGCTCAGTGGCTAGATCTGAAATAGAAACAAGGTTTTCAGATGTGGTGGCAGAGCAAAGAGAGAAATCCATTGGGCATAGAGTCCAAATAATTGTAAATGATAAATAACAGTGACTGGTGATGAGTGTTCCAGGAAATAGAGGCAAGGTAGACAATATTTCTCAGTGAATATATCAGTTATGAAATGGTAGCAGAAATGAGAAGATCAACAACCCATTACACCAAGCACATCTATATTAGGATGATTCTTGATATAACTTTAGAAGAATAACCAAAAATGACAAATTTCTATGAACAGAGCATCAAACTCAG
>JASDQU010751289.1:8820-20227 GCA_032191745.1 Picea mariana | reverse complement strand
TATTGTGGTTCTCTAGGAGGGACTTCCATTCTACAATCTTTGGCCATGTGTCCAAAATTGTTACATTTGTAGCATTCCACTTCAGTGCTCAGAGATTCAAACCTGTTGTAACTTCTTCTTTGTGTTTCACTAGGCCTTCTTGGATAACCCTTTTCTGTATGAATTTCAAAGTTGTTTATGTTCCTATTATTAGCTCTTCAATTCAAAACTTTATGTCCAAAATTATTACATGCATAACATAAACCAAAAAATATAGTTTGATACCTAGGAGTTGAAGATATTTTGAAAGGAGGTACTCTTATGAATCCTTCTTCTTCCTGACTCAGCCTATTTGTTTCTGTAGGTCGTTGATTCTGAAATCTAAATCTTCTCGGTGGAGGAGTGTCCTTGTAATTTTCTTTTTAGACCTTCCTATCCCCTTTGATTTTTTCTGCATAGCTTTTTGGATATGTTTCTTGTTCTATTGTTTTGGAGTTTGATCCATTTTCTGTCTGATTGTATCCAAGTTCGGACTTGTCATGATGAGGTTTTTTACTGTTGATAATGTTATTCAAAACTTTTGAGTTGTTCTACATATTTTTCTTTTGAAGATCCTTTCTTAATGTAACAATTTCTGCTTCCAAATTTCCAATGATCCGGTCTCTTCCTTCTAGCTGTTCTTTGAGTGCTTCTTCAATTCTTTTATCTTCTTCAATTTGAACCTTCAAATTTGTGATCATTTGTGTTGTGTCCCTTTTGTCACCTAAATGAGAAAAATAAGGATGCTTACAATTCCAGTTGGGTTCGCCAGACAAGACAACAGTGAATGCAAGAGTTAGAAACATCAAATATAAGAAATAAGCAAAGAACTAAGCTAATAACAATAAAAGAAACTAAACTAGAGTTCATAAGGGAAATATAACAATAAAATCAACAACATGTATGCCACCAATGGATAAGTTTTATTAGTGGGAAAACACCAAAGAGAAATGGAGACTTATGGGTCCCCTCTTCCTCCAAGGGAGGGCTCTTGAACCCCCAATGATTGATCTCTTCTTACAAGTAACAAACTAGAAGGAAATGGTGAAGAAAATCCAAAGCACATTCACTCAAGAGGTGATATGAATGGCTAAATGAAATGATGTTTGTATTCTCTTGATGAGGAAAGAGGATCCTCCAAGAGAATATAGGCAGCATAACAATACAAATGAATTCCTTGAAAATGTAGTGCACCCATGGCCTCTTTTTATAGAAAATCTTTGAGGCATTATTCAACCAGTCTTTAGTGTGAACAAGGGGCTCTTTAGGGAACCCTTAGGTCTTTGACCAACCCCCAACTCGGATTCAACTCGGATTTGGGTGTCAAATCGACTTGGGAGATGAACCAGAAGTGGGTGGAAGGCTGACCAAAATCATAAATGCGCTGTTATGAGGTGTGCGCAGATTGTTTCGTCCATAGTCGTGCATCGAGCGCATATGCTCTTTTCCGACGTTATTCGACTGTCGCATGTGCGCGCACTGCTTTTGTATCCTTAGCGCATGCTGATTTTTTAACTAGTTGTATAGTTTTGTGCCCTTTGGAAATGCATTTTCTGGGCCGTGGATGAACTAATGGGTGTTTGAAGATGCTGGATTCCTGCAACCATTTGCGGATGAAATTCTAGTGATAACAATTTGTTCTAGTTCACGAGTGTCTTCTTTCTTGTCTAGTTCCGCTTGTAGTTTCTTGTTTTTCTTCTTTTCTCTTCTGATAACTTCTATGGCACACAACAATTCTTCTCGGTGGTCAACTTATGCCTCTTCATATTATTCTTCAAAGTCTTCTTTATCAGAGTCTTCTAATGCCATGAATAGAACTCTTTCTGTCTCACCGTCACTAACTTCATATTCATCGGATGATGAGATGTCTTCTTTGGTGCATAAGATTTTCTTGAAAACTTTCTTTGTGGTTCTTTTGCCTTTATATGTTTTTTTGCTATTTGAGTAACCTTCATCATTTCTCTTTTTATTATGAGGACATTTGTTATCAAAATGACCAATACCATCACAATTAAAACAAACCAAAGGAAGCTTACGTCTATAACTGCCATTAGTTCCCTTGTTCAATCTTCTGACAATGTTGGCCACTTCTTCATCATCTTCCGAGACGTCACTACTGCTACTATGTTATTTTTCTTTTTTCTTTCCCTTTTTCTTTGAGCTTTTGGATGCTTTCAAGGTTGCTTCTTTTATATCTGGATTTTCTTGTTCAATTCTCATTTCATATGTTGTGAATATTCCATGTAGTTCGTCCATGCTTATTGAGTTTAAATCTTCTCTTTCTTCTGTTGTTGATATCTTACAGTCAAATCTCATAGGAAGATATCTTAGTACCTTTTGAACAATTACATATTCTTTGATTTCTTCTCCCAATCCCAAGATTGCATTTACTATTTCAACGACTCGTAAAAAGTAAGCTGCAATATTCTCATCTTCCTTCATATTTAGTTGTTCGAACTGACCTTTATAAGTTTGAAGCTTTGTTGCTTTGAATTTTGAATCTCCTTCATAAATATTTTGAAGTTTGTCCCAAATATCTTTAGCGGATTTACAATGTGCAGCTTTGGTGAATACCAATTCTCCAAGACCATTCAAAAGTGCATTTGTGGCTTTGGAATTATTTTGACCAAGTTTCATTGCTTTGTCATTTGTTGCCGGAACTGCGGGTTCTGTGTATCCATCTACAATTGAGTGCAAAATTTCAAATCCATGTGCCTATATATATGTCTTCATCCTTATGCTCCAAAATGCATACTTCTGTACATCAAACTGTGGTATTCCATTTTTATACATGTTGTTGCTCTCCATGATCTACCTTTCAGTGGTTAAACTAATTTCTAAAGGAACCTGCTCTTATACCAATTGTTGGATTACTGAGTGGGGGGGTGAATCAGTAATAGAACAATCTAATCCCTTTTAACCATATAATGCAAGTGTTATATCAATGAAGTATTATCATCCAATATTTTCAAAATGAACAAATGAACAATCATACACATACACAGTACACCAATGTTTTTATGTGGAAACCCAAAGCAGGAGAAAACCAAAAAATTATTTTTCTTATATGTCTTGAAGAATTACATTCATTGGAAGCAACAACTTCCTTTGTTTTCGAGCTACAACTAGAAGGAGGCTCTAACCCACTATTTTCTTAGGCTACAACCTGAGGGAAGCTCCAAATCCCCAATTCTCTAGCTACAACTAGAAGGAGGATACAACCCCCTATGTTCTCCAGCTACAACCAAAAGGTGGCTACAACCACTTGTCCTTGCCCCATCCAACCACCCTGATGCATAGGTAGAATGATGGAACCACTATCACACTATCACTGTGAGATATACTGCTGTAAACCTATACCAATCAGCCTGCACCAAACAACCTGTACCAATAATCTGAACCATGCATCAATCTGTACCTCAACCTGTACCATAAACAAGTGCATCAACCATGCACCAACCTGTACCTCAACCTCAACCTCAACCAAAATACCTCATCGATTTCTTCATCCAAATCTGATTTGTAACTCTGTAATAGACCTAGTGTATATCATCACATACCTGCAAACATTTCTTAACTTTAACAATAAGAGAATAACATTTTCATCAAACTTTACTTTAGTCTCACATGACTAGTTTTGGATTAGTCAACAACCCTAACTTGAAATAATCATAACTATGTACCTATAATGAATAAAGATAAGAAAATAGAACACAATGTTCTTCAATGTGTTTTATGCAATTCCTTCAGGTATCACTACTTGTAACCTCTCAGAAAAGGAGTTATAGAAAAAATGGCATACCTTGTTGAATTCTGGCTTATTCTTGAGAGAGAACTTGTAGAGCGTGCCCCGCATAGAATATTTGTTGCATGGATCTGAAAATTCTATACAGAATACTACAGACTGTAATCTAACCAACACATTTGGTCTTATTGAATTTGGATATGTTATGAATAAGTTATGACGTTTGTACCCAAAACACCTGTTAGACTAGTTTCAGGACTAGCCACAAATCCTATTTTCCACGTAGTGTAACTCCAAAAATACAAACACCCACAAGATGAAATTCATACCACATATAATTTGACTTAGATATCCTTTGGTTACCTCAATCAATTGTAGATATTCAATAAGATCAAGTGTGATTGAAATGAGAGAGCCTTGCCTCTTATTTATACTTTCATGTAGCTTCCTTAGAAGCATCTTCTAGACCACTTTGTCCACATAGTCACCTATGTCCAACTTCTCCCAATTTTCCACTTGTCCATATATCCAATAGCCACATGACTACTTAACCCATTTTTCTCATTTTATGGTTAACCTTCTTATAACCACTTTTCATAATTACAAAGTTCTCCATTTACTTTATTATTTAAATAATCCTCCATGACTTTGTCACTTCACTTTATTATTTAAATAATCCTCTTTGACTTTGTCACTTCAATTTATTATTTAAATAATCCTCTTTGACTTTGTCACTTCACTTTATTATTTAAATAATTTCTTCTTTGCAAGAACTTTGACTTCTTTAACCTTTTGGGACTTCAAGCCAACAAATGAGGGTCCTTCAACTTCGTAAGGCCATAACTCTCAAACCGTGAGGAGTTATGTGATGTTCCACACACCACCAGAAATGTAATGACATGTACTATCCATATAGAATAGTCGTACCTAAAAATAGATCAAAACTAATACAATTATACCTCAAACAAACTTGGATCCATTACCCAAACCTTTGTGCTACCAGAATTCGCTACTGGACTTTCTTCAAGGGTTGACATCAATGACAACCAACCCAATTAATCAACATAACATCTTCATCAAATAGTCTTCATGAAATTGAACCCTTAGATTACACACATGCATGTGAAACTTTATCAAATGTAGAGCATCATCGTCTCCTTTCCATATTTGAATCTAGGCAGATAAGTTTGCCAATATATGCAAGGCATCCAATTTGGAAAATTGGGAATGTGAGAGTGATTCATTGGAGCATACCTTGGATATATGTGATCCATGTTTTTTTTATTTGTTTGTTAGTTTTTCCGTGACATGTGGGAATAACCTATGGCTAGGAAACCGTGACTCAGGGGCATCTAAGCTGTCAAAATCACCCGGGGATTGCACTCGGCCTGAGCCACACCAACCCTTAACATGGCTGGATTTTTTGTCCCTGCAGGTTTCAAACCAGTGAATTTAACATCACGGAGTGCCTTAACAGCACACTCCGTCATCGACTATCCTACACCTCGAGGACGATATGTGATCCATGTTGAAGTAGTGCAGTTGCCTAGAAATTATTTAAGCTACCGAGTCTTTGGACAGTTGAGTCGCCATGAAAATTTTGAGCTTTGGATTCATCTAAAACTGGAGTGTCTAGGTGAATGGTACAACCTTCATTTTTTTAGCTTCTGTTCACCATCAAAAGTCAAATATGAACTTTGACATTTATCCCAGGGAATATTTCACCTTTTCTCCCTCAAAATGATGCAAAAATGTTATCACTCCATAATTTCCCTTGACTGCGGGAGGGAAACTAAAGAGGTAACCACAAACCACTTTGGGCTTGGAATCTGGCCTTTCCAAACTAGAGAGGGCTCTCTCAATGTAAATTATTTTCAGAGGCCATATTTGAAATATAAATAAGGTTTTAATATGTGGTGGCAGAGAAGAGAGAGATATCCATTGGGCAAGGAGTCCAAATCATTGTAAATGATAAATATCAGTGAATGGTGATGAGTGTTCCAGGAAACAGAGGCAAGGTAGACAATGTTTCTTAGTGAATATATCAGTGATGAAATGGTAGAAAAAATGAGAATATCAACAACCCATTACACCAAGAGCATCTAGCTTAGGATGAATTCTTGATATAACTTTAGAAGAATAACTAAAAATGACAAATTTACATGAACAAAGCATCAAACTCAGGATGAATTCTGAACATACAATTTTGCAAGATGAAAAGATGAAAGAGTATTTAATTGTATATGAAGTGGACCATCTAACAAGGATGAGTTCCAAACATGTTTCAGTGTAAATACTTGAAGACTAACACAAAAATGATAAACATAGATTAGATATCACATACACATAAGAAAATGAACATACTTCAAAACACTGTCATCAAGAATCTTTGTTGTGAAAGCACTCTGTATTTCTGCACTGATATTTGTGTTAAGCTTAGAGATCAAAATCCAATACAAAAGAGTCTCCTTCTCTCCAATCGATCCCCCCTCTCTACTATCTTAGACTTTGCAATATATAGAACAATACATCATTAACACCCTTTACAAAGTCCAAGGGATTCAATTTTCCCAAAATCACATGCATTAATCAAGGATAAGCTAAATCAAGGCACATCCCTGAAATTTAGGGTTTAGTTGTTTGAATTCCTATCTTTATGCAATTTGAAAAATTCCTCCTTGATTCGATGGGTCTTCAACTGATATTCATAATTTGCATGCCATGTTGACTCGTACAAGCTGATCTAGAGGCATTTTAGGTACTCTATCATAGTTGCGCAGTGTGCTCGCTGTGCAACAAAAACCTATAGGAAATTGCACAGTGAGGACTCTTTGCATTTTCTTCAGTTGGGTAATTACTTCATGAAAACTCATAACCATAGATGCTTTGAAGCTACAAACTGAGACTCAATTTATGTGCATAATTTTACATTAATCCCTATTTTGATGAAACTCCTGAAGTGCTTTCTCAATCTGCATGGGACGCCCAATTTGAACTTGTTTTTTCAAAAGTGCCATTTGTTGCACATTATACCTTCACCAAAGTATGTAACCTTATCATGCTTGAAATTCTCAAATTCCTTTAAGTAGACTTTGTTTGAGTTTGCAAGGTCAACACTCTCTTCAATCAGACCAGGTATGACTTTTACAATTTTGTTCAAGCACTTCTTGATTCATTCTGAATATGTCCTTCCACCCAGGCTTGAATTTTTGACTGTCTTGTTCAACCTGCTTTTGGATATCACGCACACCATTTATTTCATGCTTTAGAGGATTTCCAAACATTCCCAGAAACACTTAAAATCATGACCATGACTAACTTGTCAAACATAACATCTACAACTGTAAATTTTGGTTTCTGGAAAAACCAAAAAATATGGAGCTACCATTTTCCAAAAGAATTTGTGGGTTTCCCTCTTCCATAATAGTCCCTTGGTCGAAAATGAGCAATGGTTCATATTGGAAATGGTACTAATATAGTGTGCTATTGTTATTACTATTATTCCCTTACATTTTGTAGCCATAGTCTCCTTGAGTAATGCTGTATTTTGTTAGTATACATTTGCAATGCATTCACCTAGATATAAAACCTTGGAATACTTGATAAGTGCATGTGCAATATATATAAATTGACGTTGTCCAGTGGAGAAAAATTTCCCTTCCTTTGTTACATGGGTATCAAGGCCACCATTGTTTACCACTACTTCATTAATATGTCATTTTTGAAGGACCTCCCAAATAAATGAATCGAATGCATGAGATTGACCTCCATCGTGAGAAAAAGAATGCATTGACGTCCTCTCATCCATATTTTGAAACTTCTTTCCTAATTACTATGAACTCATCTTTTGTTTACAACTGAAACTGGTGTTGAGAACTTGAGAAACTCGTTGATAATTTATAAGAGTTTAACCTATCAATTACGATGACATTTGGATTCAGCCTGGACACTTGTGAGCTCTTTCATCATTTGGAAACTCTACACCTACAAATAAAACCCTAAACACCTATAAAATTAGTGCTTGGCATTTTATGCTTGGGTATAATCCCACATTGGTGCGAAAAACCAGGTTGCAATGGTATATATGCGCTATTTCACACAAAATTGCTCGACGCATGGTGCATAGAATGTTTCCCCTTGTGGGTTTGATCTTGGGAGCTGTCTTTATTATTGAGTTGTGTATTGTTGTTAGTTGCTTGCGACATTTGGTTTGGATGCTTGATAACTGGAGGTTTCAAGATTGTGCCTTTGGGTTCAATAATTTTATAAATCATAATTAATCTCTATGAAAGGCCCGAGAGCATAAACATTGGCTTTAAAAGCCGAATTTTTATTTGTCAGACTTTGAAGAGTTTGGCCTTGCCTCGCCTTGTCTTTCCTTGCCTTTCCAACATTTCCAATTTTTTTTTTTTAACAATGAGAAGAATGAAAATCTTGATACAAATGATGACAAGGGGGCGAATCTGTTAATAAAATGGAAATATCTAACGAAGATTGTGGAAATTTTTGAGGGAGTAAAATTTGCATGTGATAATGCCATCATTTATTGGTGACAAGATGCAATATGATAACCCCAAGACGCTAGAGGAAACCATAAGTCACGCTAAATGTCTTAATGATCAACAAAGGGGGAGACTGACTTTTGAAAAGGCCTGGGAGGACAAGATGAAAAGAAAGGTAGAATAGAGGAAGAAAGTGACTAAGCCACCATCTTTTAAAAACACTGCACAAGGATAGAAAACTCCCAAGGAGCCTAGAATGACAGAGATAGTGGGGAAAAAATGAAGGAAACAACCTATTCAATGTTGGGGTTGTGGGGGAGACCACATGTACAAGTATTTCCCTCAAAGAGGTGAAAAAACAAGGAATGTGCATAGTGTACAACAAGCTACGACTGTTGAAGACATGGGCATAAATGTACCTAGGATTTACCCAACCCTGGATAACAAGCAAGATAAGTTTCAGTCACACATTATTGAAGTGGAAGGTTAGATTATTGACCAACCCATTGATATTTTAATTGATTCAAGAGCTGGTCATAGTTATCTAGATCCTAAGATGGTGGAAAGATTCCAATTTCTAAGAAGCAAGATTCCAATTTCCAAGATTCCAATGTCTTTAAAGATATGCCAAGGTTGCCACCGAAAAGAGATATCGATTTCTCTATAAATATGATTCCTAGGGTAGCTCCTATATCCAAGACTCCTTGTAGGATGAGTACACTAGAGATGAAGGAATTGCAAATGTAACCTGAAGAGCTTCTGGAGAAGGGGTATATACACCCAAGTGTGTCACCTTGGGGTGCCTTAGTATTGTTTGTGAAGAAGAAGGATGTTATGTTGAGACTTTACATTGACTTCAGGAAATTGAACAAAGTAATAATAAATATAACATATCCTTTTCCAAGGATAGATGACCTGTTTGACCAGCTGAGGGGCACGCAGATATTTTCAAAGATTGATCTCAGATATGGATATCACCAAGTGATAATTAAAGAAGAAGACATTAGGAAGACTTCCTTCAGAACGAGCTATGGCCATTATGAGTTTACAATAGTTCCATTTGGGTTGTCAAATGAACTGGCTATCTTCATGTGTTTAATGAATGGTATTTTCAGAGAATACTTAGATAAGTTTGTCATTGTATTTTTGGATGACATACTTATTTATTCAAATTCTGAAGAAGAACATGAGCAACACTTGAGGATGGTGCTGCAAGTATTGAGAGAGAATCAACTGTATGGAAAGTTGAGCAAGTTCTCATTCTACTAGAGGAAGGTTCATTATTTGGGTCATATCATTTAAGAGGAAGGGATAGTTGTGGACCCGAAGAAGACAAAATCCATTGAAGGATGACCAACACCTAGAAATTTCGTAGAGGTGAGGTCCTTCATGGGACTTGTAGGTTACTACAAAAGGCTTATTGAAGGCTTCTCAAATATTTCACACCCAATCAAATCCTTGCAAAATAAAGCTATGCGATTTGAATGGACTCTGGATTGTGTAAGGATTTTTCAATACTTGAAGAGTTTGTTGACAAGTGCGCCAATTTTGAGAATTGTTGATCCTAATGAAGACTTGGTTGTGTGCAAAGATGCATGCAAGGGAGGGATCGATGGAGTCCCTAGTCAGAATGGGATAAGAATCAAGAAAATTAAAATAGCATGAAAGGATATATGCTACTCATGACTTAGAATTGGAAGCCATAGTGCATGCCTTGAAGATTTGGCAACACTATCTCATGGGTAAAATATTTGCGCTGAGAATAGAACATAGTGTTTTGAATTATCTATTTGGACAACCACGTTTAAATTCCATACAAAAAGGTGGTTATAATTCCTTAATGAGTATGACTTTGACATAAATCATATCAGAGAAAAAGAGAACAAGGTGGTTGACACACTCAATCAGAGGGTGCATGGAATGCATCCTACAACCATTAGCATGTACAAATCAGATTTGAGTGACAAAATTTTAGAGTTTGCCAAATCAGATCAACGCTATGAGGACATAAAGGAAAATTTATAGCAAGGTATGTAGCAACAAAAATTCAAAGGTTATGAGCTAAAAGAGTGATCTAGGAGGCTCAGGATACGACCCAGAAAACTGAGAAATGTTTCGAGCAACTTAGAATGGTCCAAGAAGCCATAAGAGGGTAAAGAATGAAATTTCTTGGAATATCGTCAAACTAGTGCCAAGACGAAGAGCTCGTCACAATCTTTCCAAAGGTCCAAGCGACTCATCAAATGAAGCTAGAATGAAGGGGATATAGACGGTCAAAGTTCAGGGTTGACCAGTCGAAAGTCAAAGGTTGACTCATTATTTGTACTACTGACATCAACAGATGATTTTGCAAGATGATGTCAGCATGACATCCTATTGATGTTAGCATGTTGACGTGGCTTAATGACAACATGACATATGCCATGCATATTTGGCAGTTTTGGTAGCCACATGGGCCAATTAGAAAGTGCCATGTGGCACCCCCAGGTGACATCATGTGGCACCACCCAAGAGCCTCCATGTGGTAGCACAATAGGAGGACACACGAGTCAACAACAGGATGACATGTGGCCTCCCAATAACATGACAAGTGGCATCAACTTTAGCGCTGAGTCAACGACTGATTGTACCAAGATTGCAAAATAGATGTGTGCCACATGGCCCAATCTGAGGGTACCATGTGGCACCATGAAAATGGCCAAGGCGGGTTGGGGAGAAACAAATTAAAAAAACTCAAATGGGGGGATGACTGGAAGCCAACCCTTAATCCCCCCAAACTTGGGCCAATCCCACCAAATCTGGTGGCAAACTCCACACTTAGCAGTAGACTCCAAATACAATAATACACCAACGTATTTTGACACCCATATCCGGAAAGGGTCTCCACAAATCTAGTGAATAGTGCCATGAATATCGACGATTGTATTAGGGAGGTACCACAAAATCCAGCAAGGATTCCAGGTAGCTTACCACGTAAAATATGTGCACATGTCATATCAGACTTGGTGGGGGTACTAAAATTGTCGGTGGGAATGCCAAATTTGGCAGAGGTTGAATGTAAATTGGCGGAGGTTTGGTGGTAGTTAAAAAACCATATTGTAATCATTGTAACTTAAGACAAAATGGGTGAGGCCTGCAGGCT
>JASDQU010751288.1:43233-59029 GCA_032191745.1 Picea mariana | reverse complement strand
CAATCATTCGAGAAAGATATTGAGTAAGATGAAGAAGAGTTACAACAAGATCTGAGCAAGGAAAAATGCACCTATGAAAGCATTATCGAACAATGGTTCCAGGTAAGCATTTGATTAGATAAATTTTATTTCTTAGATAGTTTGTTGTTACAGTAACAAAATTCATTTACTCTTGTAAATTTATATCTTTCATTTGAAAATTTACACATGAATATATTTTTGTTACTGTTGCGTGCTTGGCTCCATTGGAAATTTGACTACACGTAACTAATCTTTAAGTTTCAATTAGCATAGAGTAGGCAGGCTAATGAATAAAACAACATTTTTGCTCTAATTTTTTTTTTTTTAAATAAGTATGCTCTCCTCTGTGCTTCGTGCGATCGTGAGGATAAAAAAATATGAATGATTTTGATTTCAGGAATGAATGTTTTTGCAAACATGCTTAACAGTAAAAACAATAAAACATTGGATGAATAAAAAAAAATTGAAATTTTACATGTTACAGCGAAAATTTTACATTCTGTTACAACATGCTGATACAACGAAAATTTTACATGATGTTACAACAAAACTTTTACATGTTGTTACAGTAAAAAAATTTCATGCTGAAACAGTGACATTTTTTTTTTTTCTGTAACAGTGATCCGCAAACAATAAAACAATAAAACAAACAATAAAACAATAAAACAATAATGGCATTATGAAATAATAAAAGAACAAAACGAAACTAAAAATGTGATTAATTGAATTACAAACCCTTTGTTTTCTGTTCACAATCCAACTACGACCGCAATAATCTTCTATCTCAGTCCTTGGCTTGAATCACAACAATACTATGAATTTTGATGACCATCGATTTGAACTTCTCTGTGAAAGACAAGCTCTAGAAAGTTTACCACAGCAGGAGTAATACCCATTTTTTTCATTCAGCTTCGCTGAGGTAATTACTAGAAAACGAATTGCCAGAAATGCGTAATTGTTAAAAAACATGATTTTAAAACGCATTTTATGAGCAAACCAAGGCGAATTAGAAAACAATAAAACGTGGGTTTTCTTGAGAACGGAGGCAGTTAGGTAACTCATGAGCGATTTTCTGGATTTCACAACCATTTTGGATAAATTCAGGGTTCTTCAGAGCTCCATTTTGCAGACTGCGTGAGGGAAAAACAATTTTTTTTTTAACTACGACACCCTCCAAGAAGAAGAATTCAAGTTCATAACAAACTCTACTCCACATGGCACATGATCTAAGAGTCCAATTTGATTTACTAATCATCATTCAATCTTTCAATCTCTTTCACATCTTCATATGGACTCCAAATGTCATTGTTGCAGTTCCGAACTAAACTCATTCTAATAGTTGTAACACATGGATGAAATAATAAAACAATGTCATTGCCTCGTTGTTTTAAATTAAGTAACACAAACAAACATAACAAACAAAGAAAAACAATAAAACAATTATAAAAACATTATATAAAATAATAATAATAATAATAATAATAATAATAATATAAAAATATAAAAACACTTCAAAATTGCAAATGGACGCTTTATTTATTCTTGAAAACCATGATCCAAACATGTTACGCCGATGTGTTTTTTTTAAGTCATTTCACGCAGCAATGGACGATGAGATAAGCATGCAACGACAACAGGTATAAAAATGCAATCTATTTCTTTGATTTGTTGCATTTGCACTTATTTCTACATAATATGTTTTTTGCAAATCTCACGGTTTTTATGCAGGATTAGTGCTAAAGCTTTTTCAGGTTCGAAGACAATCAAATTTTATGACAAAGTGATATTTTTCATAAAAACATGTTTTCTAGACAGCTTGAAGGAGTTGTTACTCATCTGAAACATCATGACATTTTCTAATACATAGCAACATTTTGCTGATGTACAACAACATTTTGCTGATACTCAATAACATTTTGCCGTTACACAACAACTTTTTGTGCATCTTGTTGTTTGCTAATACACAAAAACTTTATGTGCATCTTGATATTTGTTGTTACACAGGTACATTTTGCTGATACACAACAACATTTTGCTGATACACAGAAACTTTTTGCGCATCCTGATGTTTGTTGTTACACAAAAACATTTTGCTAATATACAACAACATTTTGCCAAATTTCATGTTGTAACACTGTCCCATTTCTCCTTCAAAGCCGATTGGTCGTCCCTGTGTTGAAGCCATTTTCCATTGCCTTAACCTTCATTCTTTAACACGCCTATTTTTCTGAGTTGCATACATCATTTCCCTTATCTTTTTCAGTTCATTTTTTCCTTTCCAGTTTTCCTTCTAAATAAAACAAACTCTCTTTTTCCATGATTACATTTTCTTTCCATAAACCCTGTTGCTACTGAGATATTTACATCTATAGTCCTACCACTCTTTTTATAAACTCGTGTTGACTGATGTGGGATTCTTTAAGGCCCACCTTTTAACAGTCTTGCCCCATCGACCTCGACACCTTATCTGGCATATAGACTAGAGTTCCTTTTTGAGTACCTTGAGGCTTGCATGCCTTAATGACAAGCTCTCTCGCTAGCAATCATGGGAATACATCAATGTCCCTTGATCATTAGATCTTGCAAGTGGCTCGACATCAGCCCATCTATTCGCACTTCGCAAGATGTACTCAGGTACCTTGACACTCATTAACATCACTGGTGAGTTTGTCTCGCATTGGTTAACGACATTCATCAATGGATGGTAATCCAATGATTTCTCTTCATGCTGTACATCGACACATTCATTCACATGATGAGAATTGTACCATCGGTTTTGTAGCAAGTTAAGACTATACACTTTTTCATGATCCCCTCAGTAGTTGCAACAATTTGATTTTGGATCTATGAGAGTACCATAGTTCCATATTCTTTGCCTTCCACATTTCTCATGATTCAGTAGTAGTAGTTCAGATTCCTTGACTTCCCATGATCCATTTACAACAATAGTAGCATTAGCAGTTCCATTTTCCTGATCTTCCAGTAGTGACACCTTCCATCTTCCATCAGTCACAATCAGATATTCTTTGCTCCAACAGGTACAACAATTGAAGCTATACTGCCAGTCACGTTTTCTTGATCCAACAGCCACAACGACTACATCTACTTTTTGGTTAAGTGGAGGNTATTTCACCACATATTCATTACCATTAGTCCATTTTACCATCTCATCATTCCATTTATGATTCACTAACATTTATTTTCCAATGACACTTTGTTGCATTTCAATTGATATACATATTGGCATGATTCATAAAGATAAAGAAAAGGCTTTCTTATACTCAATGATGCTCTCTTGTGCACATTGATAGCTTATTATTTCCAGTGATTACATGGCTTAATTATTGCAGCAAGAAAATCAATAAGTGAAATGAATGTTGTTAACATAAGAACCAACATCTTTTGTATTCATGGTTGTCACACAAGAACCAACCATAAGAAAATTTCACATGCTGTTACACAAATTTCACATGTTGTTACTCTTGTATCTCATACCCTGGAAATATTCCTTTTTAAAAGGACATCATCAATCAAAGCCATAGTTTAAATGCCAAAAGTTCTTAAGAAGATCCATGCATGGTTGCATGAGGACATGCAACAAGTTGAGTTGGGGGGTATGTTGTGCCTCAGAAATGTTCTATTTTCATCCACCTTTCCTTTCATTATTCCTTACATTTCATCATCCCATTAACCTTCTATCATACCATTTTCATACATACATGTGGGTTTCTCCTTATTATTTTCCATTGTATTCATTTTAGTATTATAAGTGAATTTGTGAATAAATATTAGAAAAATGACATGTTTTCATTATATATCAAGGTTGGATGAGTTTGATGATGTGTGCAAGCATATGTGAAGATTTCAACAAAGTCAAATATTACCACCTAGCCTCAAATTCGAATTTCATCTTCAAGCTTTGAATATTTGAATAATATTTGGGACAATCATTCAAGCATATTCAAAGGAGAAGATCATGGAGATTTTGATAGGATATCTTATCCAAGATATAAGTGGAGGATTTGAAAGAATAAGTTGAGAGAATAGTGGATCTGTAATTATGACACTCTTTAAGACTTTCATGTATATAAGAGAGTTCTCTCTCTTCGTCATGTAATGGATAATTTGGAGAGTCAGAGATCATGTAATTCATAATTTAGTCTTGTAATGAGGAGAAGGGGATTCTTCACTTTGATTCTTAGCTTTGTTATTCTTTGATGCTTTGGCATTTGACTCTTGTAATATAATTTGATATTGATATATTGTGTGAGCTCACATATGTCTTTTGTCATTCAACTCTTCACATGTTGTATTGTTTTTCCCTTATGCAATTTCCTACTTTCCTAGTTAGTCCTTCAATGCTTTCCTAGATTAATTTCATTTTAGCAATTTAGAATAGATTACTTCTACTTCAGTCCTGCATATATAGTGCATGTGATTTGTAAGCCTACGAACCTCGGATTGACAAATTAAATAGTTGCGCAAATACTACAACAAAATTAAACGACAATATTTCCGCCTAACAGATATCTAGGTCAATCTGTATACAAGTGTTTTCTGATGCGCTACCACTGGAAGGGGTACCAACGAGGGTTACAAGGGTGGCCAACAATGTGTGCTTAAGTACCACTTGTATTTACTGCATGTATGCTTCCCTGAACACATATTTATGCAATGAATGTGATATCTTTGTAGCTTTAAGATTCCATAATATGTCTCTATCCTGAAAAAAATAACTCACAATGTTCTTCCAAGGAAAGTGCTTTGATACCACTTGTAAGGTACCAGATCTATTATAATAGCTGAAAATAGAAATATCGCGAAGAATAACAACAAAACAACACAATAGATGAAACCACAACACCAAAATAATACCTTTATTGATAGGAAACAATGTTCACTTTCCTCTTCAAGGAGGCAACCTCCAACATAGCAGTGCTCTATTACAATAATTATCAATACAAAGCTTCCCATACCCTCTACTCCTATTTATACTAAATCTCTCTACCCAAAAGAAAAATCTAGAGGAAGATCCTTCTAGAAGTGGAATCTTATATTAGGTATTATTACATTTGACTTATTCTTCCTTATTGCTAGGCCTTATTAATATCAACCTTTATTACATGGAAATATATTATTCTACCTACGTGAGGGGTTAGGGAGGCTAGGTCCCTAACACATTTCCAGTTTCCTACTACTCTATGCTTAAAAAGGAATCATGTATTTCACATATTTTTTAGGATATCAATTTTGTATGTACATGTCACAATTGATGGCTTCAACCAAAATTTTGGAGGGAAGGAACCTTGCATGTAGCATGCAACTTTCTATCTCTTTCAAAGATTAGTTCTTCATCTCAACCACCTTGTTTTGTTGCAGAGTGTATGGAACTATGTGTTGTAAATGAATACTTGCTTCATCATAAATATGTCGTACATTCTTGTTTACATACTCCCCTCCATTATCTGTGTAGAGGATCTTGATAATATTCATGGACTGTCTCTTTGCATGTGCTTTGAAATATTTCATGACATGCTCAAACACTTCATGTTTTTTCTTGAGAAATTACACTCACGTGTACCATGACCAATCATCAATATAATTCAACACATATCTAGCCTTTCTTATGGAAGGATGAGGAAAAATCCCCATGAGTTCATTGTGAACAAGCTCCAAGGGAGAGGAGGCCCTTCATGCCTTCCCTTTCTCAAATTTGTTTTATGGATGATTTCCAAGAGTACATCCTTGATGAACTCCATCAGAAAGTTATATGTCCAACAAACCTTCCACCATCCACTATTTCCTGAGTTACTGCATGTACCTGAAATTGAAGTGGCAAAATATTTCATGCTAAAGATTACTATCGTCATTGGCATGAGTTAGTAGCAATCTGGAATCTTATTTAGCAACAAATTTAGAGAATGTGTACAATCTAGATTTATTATCTACCTCACCTAGAACAATTTTATGGTTGTCTTCCATGTCAAATATTGTCACATAATATGGTGTGAATTCCACACTTTTCCTTGTGCCTATATGTTTTATCTATTTTGTACTCAAAGATTAGATTTACGAAGAGTTTCAAAATGTGCAAGAAATTCTCAAAACTTCCAATTTCGAGTTACACTCTCCCTTGTCCAGAGACTTTTATTGGAGAGTCATTTCCCATGAGAATGGGAGATCTCATGCATGTTATTAGATATGAAAGGAAATATTTTATGGCATGTGGTGTGATTCCCATGAATCAATGATCCATGCATCTGGAGAATAATTAATTGCAATCAAAGAATGTGCATTACCTCGAGTTTCTGGTGCATTTTCTCCAAACTTCTTCTTGTAATTATCAGGAATGTAGTCCCCAAGATTGTTTTGTTGGAGTGATTTCACCATGAGGTCAATGGTTTTCTTCATGCATGCAATTTTAGGATGGTAACCATGATTGCAATAATAGTACTTTGATTTCCCTTTCTTTCCCTTTCCTTCTTTTGATCTAGAAGATTCACTAGAAGGTTTGAAGTTTCCTCCCTTTATTGGATCTACATCCTTCTTTCCCTTTCCTTTCTATTTTTATTTTGAGTTGGATTTTCTACTTCCATGCACAACAATTGCATGTGCTTTGGAGCTCTTGATTGTTCCCATCTCGATGATATTTTCTTGCTCATGCATCAGGGACTCAATTAAGATATCCAATGTGGGAATTTTACAAGTTGCACCAAATTTAACACTTACTATATTAAATGTGGAGACAAAGACAACATATTTCAGACCCAAATTTGATATAATAAAATGAATCAACCATTTTTCTTGTTTTGATTTATCGATCCAACATCCTTTTAGTAGAAGCATTGAGGATTTGAACTTCATGAAGAATTCCTAGATATTCTCAAAATTTCTTAGATATAATGATTTTAACTCAATCTCGAGCATGTGGCCACACATCTCGTCCTATTTTTTGAAGATATATTCTAGAGTATTCCAAAACTCATTTGGAGTAGTGGAAGATTCAACATGAAATAATAATTCAGGAGAGATGGATATGCAAATGAGACTAAAGGACTCAACCATGTGGTTGAATTATTTGGATTTTTTTATTCTATATTTGGGCTCAGTTTATGTTTCCATGATTACTTGATACAATCCTCTTCCTTTGAGAATAATAAGGATCTTTAGCTTCCAATTGAATTAATTGTATGGCACAATAAGTGTTGACTATAGAAATTCCATTCTTTTTTATTGCTTCAATATTTTGTACTTACAAATGATTGTTTGCATTCCTTCTTCTTATCACCTGTGGGTTGTAATGCCATGTGAAATTGGGTTGAAACCTCCACAAAGAATCTAGCTAGAAATAATGAAGACAAAACTTGCAAATTTGAGAGAAGAATTGGAGAGAAAGAATAAAGAATTGTATTAACCAAAAGAGAGAATGGAAAAATACACATGATATACTATACATGGCTTATATAAGCACTATAGTAGTGATCTAGAGAGATGTGGACACACAATGACCGAATCGGGAGTGAACTACCACCTAGTCCTAGTTAATCTTCCATGCATTCATTAGTTAACTAGTATAGACAAGTGGAGTGGAGAGAATATTATGCATTCATATGTGTTTCACCCTCCTACCCTCATGAATTTCACGTTCGCCCTCTTGGTTATGATCCCTGTGTAACATCTTCGGCCACCTAGGCCGGGCCATGCTACTCCATAAAATGTTTTGATACCATTCTGTAACATCCCAAGCCACCAACAGGCTGGAAGATGCTACCTTAGACACACGCGGTCTCAAGCTATGTTATAGGTAATTAAAAAAAATGTCCATGCCCAAACATAAACCTGTTGGAAAATGGTAGACATAGATCTTTTGTAGAAAAATTCACATATAAGCTTAACAAAAATAAATAGAGATAACATGAAAACATACATGCAGCAAAAACATGATATTATTACAAGAATCACATATCTGCACTAAAATACATAATTTAACTATTAAGCACAGAAATGAAACTTATCTCTTAATTGGATTACACCAATTATGTGAAGACCTTCTACGAACCTGCTAGTCGTAAACCACACTGCTCCTCACTCTAAGTAGGGTCACCCTCAAGCTCGGACTAAAATCCACTGGGAGAGGGATTCCTAGGCTAGGAAGGGACAACATGAATTTGCACAGTACAATAGGAAGGATTTTCTACAAGGAGAAACTTATTCCCATAGCTCACAGACTCTCATTACCCACATGCTTGTCCCACCCCAAGAGTGTACACCTTCAATGTCACATAGTCCATCGGCTGCTACACCTCCCTTTTCGGGGCTTCAGCAACAGTCCAGATCATGAATTATTGGAGCTTTGTATCTACTGCTAGACTCCCTCTATGAGAACTCACTTCCTCAGCACACTCACTCACCTGGAGAGAGTTCCTCACAGGCATGACAACCTACTTCTTCTATCCAAGGGCCTGACAATTTGCTTCTTCACTCCTACTCCTCAATGCACAGGGATGGTGATGACAACAACAAAAACTGGATGTGGGGAATGATAATGACAAGAAAATACGCAGGAAACCCTAGGGAATAGGTGCAATGAGGGTATCAATTCAACTTGTTGCAGAGGTTCAGGTGTTTCATGAATTCCACAAGGACATTATAGGGTTACTGTGTGCTTGTTGGGTGCACTGGTCAATCGGGGTAATGGATGGCCAGGATAGTCAGAATGGTCAGAAAAATGGTGAGAATCCTCAGAATGGTGAGACTAGTGACAACCATCAAAATGGTGAGAACTCCCACCCATAAATCTGCATGCATTTTGGATGACAGTTGGCTCTCCAGGAGCATGTTCCCCCTACTTGGAACTCGTTCCTCTCCCTAAAGGAACTTGGGATAAATTAATAACCTCTTTACAACTTTTAGAATAATAATATATTATTTTATTAGGCTCTTAAGCTTAGCCCTTTTTCCTCAATATCTTAGCCTCCTCCCTTTCCCAACCTAGTTTAGTTCATTCCCCCATACTCTTTATTCATGGTTGGTCTACACGCAACGATGTTGTTATATTAATAATATGAATATTTACATGTACAAAATAGGCTTCTGGCCTTTAACATCTAGGCTCTCGGCCTAATCAACACATAATCCTACCATCTTATGAATACTTGACTCACCAACCTACAAAACATGTTACATTCATAATTACAATCGGGGCTTGGCCTTGGGATATTACAATCCCCTCCCCTTATTTTTTCACTGTCCTCGGTGCAACTCATTTACACAATATCAACAAGATTTTCAAAATATTAAAAAAGATGTGGGTATTCTTCCCACATATTATCTTCGTGCTCCCATGTTGCATTCTTAGGATCGTACTAGGTCCACTAGACCTTTACAATCCTTATGGCTCGATTCTGGATCTACTTTCTTTTCTGGTCCATTATGTGCATCGGATGCACTTGTAAAGTGCCTTCTTGCTCCATCTGAATCACATTCCAATCAATCACATGATTATCATCGGGTATATATTTCTTGAGAAATGAGACATTAATTACATTATGAATAGTCAAGCATGCAGGCAATGCAAGCATCTAAGCTACTGATCCAATCCTTTCTATAATTTCAAATGGTCCACAATATATGGCTGCCAACTTGGAACAGTTTCCCAGCTTTAGGGAAATTCTGTTGGATTTCACCTTCAAGAAAACATGATCACCAGTTTAAACTCCCCGTGGGATCTAGCTTTGTCAGAATAGATTTTCTTCCTGTCTTGGGCAACCTTCAAATTTTGCTTAATATTTAACAATTTCTCTTCCATTTCCCTAAGCAACTTTGGCCCAATTATTTCTCTATCAACTGGGTTGTCCCATTTTATTGGTGTGTGACACTTTCTTCCATAAAGTGCCTCAAATGGGCTCATATTCAGTGATTCTTGGTTCCCATTGTTGTAAACAAACTCTACCAAGTGTAGGTAGTTTTCCCATCTAGATGGTTTGTCCATCACATAAATTCTTAACATATCTTCTATCACTTGATTTACTCTTTCTGTTTGTCCAAGAAACTTAGGATGATAAGTTATGTTGAAGTTCAGGTTCTCTCCGAACCACCTGAATAATCCTCTCCAAAACTTTGAGGTAAATTTTGGGTCTCTGTCAGACACAATTTTCTTGGGAATATCATGCAATTGTGATATTTCCCTCATATAAATATCAGCAACAATAGCTTCCTTTTCAGTAGTATTCAAGGGAATAAAATGGGCAGCCTTCATAATCTTATCCACCACCACCATGATGGAATCATGTTGCTTGTTTTTTCTGGGTAATCCTGTGATGAAGTCCATTGTCACCACTTCCCACTTCCACTCAGGAATGGGTAATGGTTGTAGCAACCCAGTTGGGTGTCTATGCTCAGCTTTGACCCAGACCCATTGACACTCCATACATATGGCAATGTACTCTACAATTTATTTCTTCATGTATGGACAGTAGTAATGGCTCTTGACTGTTGCCATGCTTTTTTTATATCCAGGGTGCCCAACATAAGGCACATTATGAATCTCTTTCAAGATCATACTCCTTAATTCGTAAGAACTAGGTACATAAATTATGTTCCTATAAAAGAGTATTTGTAACATCCCCAACCACCCATGTTGGGCCATGATACTCCAGAAAATGTTTTTGTTCTCTGCTCAACATACTGTAACATACCCAGCATCCAACTGGGCTATGCCACATAATGTTTTTGAACTGTATGCAATTAAAAAAATATACACAAAAAACTCTTGCGGAAATTTATATATATAATGTAAACAGACAAATACGTTTTGTAAATGCAAGGATTCATACTAAAATAAAAATAAGCATATACATGAATCATATACAAGAAATACCCATAAATATAAAGACATTCATAACCATACATAGGATAAACCCATAAAATTAAACATGTAAATAATAATGCATAATGTAAATAATAATGCATCATGTAAATTTGTCACACAATTGACACTTATCTTGGTAAGAATAGCACCAACTGCATTCATACCTTCCACAAACCTCCCATCCTTAGGTCACACTACTCATCATTCTCAGTAGTGAGTCACCCTAAAGTTGGGACTAAAGTCCACCCAGGTAAAGGGATTCCTAGCCAGGCTGACTGTCTCATAGAAAATTGGAAAGACTCTATCACAGATTCCTACTCAAACTAATAGCCTACAATCCCTCATTCCCCACATGCCTATCCCATGCTAGGAAGTGTTCCCCTTTTCTACTTAACAGTCCTTCAGCTACCCCACTTCCTTTATGGGCTTTTGCAACAGGCCGAAAAGGAAGTCTCAGAGCCCTGTAGCTGCATTTTAGCACCTTCAAGAATTAATTCCTAGCAATTCTCTCACCCAGAGAGATTTATCACAGGCCTAAAAACCCGCCTCTTCAATATTCCATGGGCTTGACAACTCACTTCTTCAGTCCATCTCCCAATCTAACCAGCTACACAAACATGTATGGTTATGGATACATGTTTAGGTACAACGAAATGAAGGTACAGAGGATAGCTCAATGAGTGTGTGAATGATGATGGAGTGATTGACTGAATGATGGAAGGAATGATTAGGAAAATGAACTAAGTCCCAAAAATATATATGCATGTCCCCAACTTGACACTTGTCATGCTTGGAGCTACTTTGGCCCACTTGTCCCCATCCTCGGAACTTAGGATAAAATATTTATCCATACTTCATACTTAATAAATATTAATATAATATTCATTTTTGGCTTAATCTCCCTATCTTTTCCCTTTTCCTTAAATTTATCCCCCCCTTTCCCTAACTAGTGGATTTTAGTCCCCCATACTCTTTTATCGTGGTCGGTCTACGTGCAATGATGTATTTTATATTAATGATGAGACATATACAAAAATAGGCACACTGGCCTTTAACATCAAGTCTCTCTGGCCTAATTCAAAACATAAGCATCCGAGATTATAATAACTGGCTCACCAACCTATAAAACACATCATATACACAAAGGCTCCTTAGCCTCAAAATTGTGCGCACTTAATGTAACAACCCTGCTTGAATAGATGCATAGGGATTATTAATTTTAATTAATTTAATAATATGACTGTCCTAATATGTTGAGTTAAACAATAATTATTTATTAATAATATTAATTAATTAATTATATATTAATTAATTGTTCATACCTTTCAATGATTAATTGATTAATTAATAGACTCAGTAAATATTTGAGAAAAAGGGGCTTAATAATTTTAGTTTATTTAAGTAAAGACTTATGTATGAGGGGGGGGGGAAGAAACACTAAATGGAGGGGGTAAGATAATAAAGAAGGGGGATAAGATAATAAAGAAGAGGATAAGGTATTTATGGGGAGGATAAGGTAATTAATGAAGGGGAGGATATGACGGGAAGAGTCCTACGAGGAAGAGGATTATTATTTTGGAGGGGGGAAGCATTTTTCAGGGGGACTGGATTTCTGTTTGGATATTTTTCTGGTGTGGTAGTTTTGATATAGGGAGTTTTTGGGTGAACCATCGTAGGGGGGCACTGGGCTACTGGGGGTTTTGGGCACAGGGGCCAGGATATCCTTACGGTATCCTAGAGCTAGGGAGCCGGACAGGCTGCTCCTAGCTGGCAGGGAGAAAAACTCAGTTTTGGGTAGTGTTTGGCACAGTTTCAACTTCAGCTTGGACCAACAGAGATCGGGGTTAGCATCAGGAAGAGGTAATTTATTTTATGTATTTGTTTTATGTATTATAAGGAATATGCAGTGTTATGTTGTTGTTTCTAAGTGAATTAGGATCTCTTCGTAAATTTTAATTAAGATGAATGGATATATGTTGGTTATGATGTTATGAAATGTTAGGATAGCATTTCCTTAGAATAAATATTTTTTTCTGGTTTTATAAGGCTCTGTGGAGCAAAACCTTACACTTAAGTTGTTGTGTGTGGTATCCTCAAAAGTGCACACTTCATCGTTTTACTACGTAGTACATGCATGCACTACTACATGGAAGGTGCATACAACAATGATGTAAAACATCTCACCAAATTACGTACATTTGTATTTACATTTACAAATGGGTTCGACCTAGGGATATTATAGTATTCCATCAACTTCCAATCTATAATCTTCTATTTTTTGTAGCATCTTACCTTGTTGTGAATTTGTTACCATTTTCATGTATTGTGTATCTTCTTTTGAAGCCCCCAAAATTATGTCTTTAAGATCAGTTTGATACATGCTAATGGTTGCAGCATGTAGTTCATGCACTCTCCTGCTGAGTGCATCAACCACTTTTTTCTCCTTTCCTTTGTTGTGCTTGATATCAAAGTCATACTCACAGAGGAATCCCAACCATCTTCTCTGCCTAGAATTTAAAGTAGGCTAATCAAACAAATATTTCAGACCATTATGGTTTGTTCTCAGCTCAAACCTATTTCCCATGAGGTAGTTGCTCCATTTATTTAAAGTGTTTACTATGGCTTCCAACTCCAAATCGTGAGTGGCATAGAGCCTTTCATGCTCTTTAAATTTCATGGATTCAAAACATATCACAATCCCATTATGTCTAAGGAATCCACCCAGTCCTTATTTGCATGCGAATGTGCAAATGACGAATTCTTCATCTGGATATACAATCTTCAGAATTGGAGCACTAGTTAACAAATGCTTCAATTCCTGGAAGGTCTTTTCATATTCTTCTGTGCATTGAAATTTTACCCCTTTTCTTTGCAAGGAAGTGATTGGGTGAGCAATCCTCGAAAATCATGCAATGAATCTCCTGTAGTATCCAGCTAGAACCATGAAGGATCTAACTTCTGTCACATTCTTAGGTGCTTCCCACCCTTTAATGACTTAAATATTTTTAGGGTCTACTGTTATTTCCTCTTTGGATATCATATTTAGCAAATAGTGGATTCGATTTTGGAAAAATGAGCACTTGCTCAACTTAGCAAAAAATTGGTGCTCTCATAGTACCTGTAACAACATCCTCAAGTGATTCTTATGATATTCCTCTATCTTAGAATATAGAAGGATGTCATCCAAAAATACAATGACAAACTTGTCTAAATATTCTCGGAAAACACCATTCATTAAGCACATGAAAACAATTGGTGCATTTGATAACCCAAATGGAACCACTGTGAACTCATAATGACCATACCTTGTCCTGAAGGAATTATTGCTAATGTGTTCATCTTTAATCCTTACCTGATGGTATCTCGAGCTGTAAGGCCTCTTCCAATACAGCCTTATAAATCATAAATTAAAATAGAGACATGTTAACTTAACCTTAAACCATTTCTTATACATCAAAATAATCCACTACATAATCAACATATTAATATTTACGAGCAGATTATAATCGATTTCATAACATAGTAGAATAATGAATAATTTGCATACCTCTAACTAGTGCTACTATTGTCCCCAACTCTACTTGATGCACTGCCCAAAACCGTCTAACCACCCAGCTAGCTAGGAACAGAGCCTCTCCGGCTCCCTAGATCTAGGATTTCGTAAGGATTCCTGGCCCCCGAGCCCAAAAATCCCAACAACCGACGCTCCCCTGTAACAGTCCACCAAACTCCCAACCACCTTATCCCTCCATTTAATGCCAACCACCTTATCCCCTTCTCCTTAATGGTTCCCTCCTACATTACATTATGTTTTCTTTTAAATAAATTATAATTTATTAAACTTTAATTCGTTACCCAAACATTAAATGAGTTAATTAATTAATTAATTAGTTAATTAATATACATTAAACAATAATTAATTAATTAATTAATATTATTAATAAATAATCATTATTTAACTAATATACCTTAGGACAGTTAATTAAACTTAATAACCCTTTAACAATTATTTAACTAGGGTTGTTACATACACCCACCCTTTAGGAAACGTCGTCCTGAAGTTAAAGTATTTTATGATACCAGGGAAAAGACACATGGTTCACACATTCATAACAAATAACCGAAATTATTAGTAAGTAAGCCAAGAAACTCATACATACTAGTGTACATGTGCAAGAAATGCATGTGTAGCTAGTACATACAATTCTCGTGCATGTACTAATAACAATAACTATCATCTCTATAGTAATTTCCATATGCATCCAATCCATTCAACAAGACTATTCATTTTATAAAAGACAATANAAGCCAATCAAATGTTTGCGAAATCCTTTAATTACAATTATCTATCTCAACAATGTTATTTAGACAATTGTAGTTTAGTTACATAATTATGAATATTCATATATACCCATTTTCTTTTCAGAAGGAAAAACAATAAATTCCACCATAAGACAAATCTCCATACCCTCTCAACTATTTCTACTCATCCTTCCTCCCTAACTTACTTCCATCTTCATTCCTATCCTTCCTCTGCTAGACTATCTTGGAGCATCAACTATATTGACCTAACTCCAAATAGAACCCGTAAGCGGAAGTGTCACTATTATGACCAAGCTTCCCTAGCAGGCAACTGACAATCATCATGACACGTCTAGGGGAGCGTGAGCTAACACTGCCTTCCCATGACTTCAGGTTTCGTAGGATACATGGTGGTAAATGCCTCCACCCCTCCTAACAGGACTAGGGTCCACACCCTACAATGGAATATACAATGACACAATGTTGCTAGGAGTTTTGTCATCGTTTATTCAGTTTTGGGCAGTCTCACCACCTGAAATCCTGCACTGGTCCACATATCATAGAAATGTATCCAAACCAATATAATTTCACACACAAATATTC
>JASDQU010751288.1:21820-43133 GCA_032191745.1 Picea mariana | reverse complement strand
TATATCTAATTACCCGTTTATTATATCTAACTACCATAGTGGGCCTTATTTAATAATATAGTGGACCTAGTCCACCTTACATTGAATGACCTCCACTATTATCACTATGGGCCCTCTGGGCCCCCCCACTACCTCTCTAGCTACCTTACATTCCATCCCTCTTATGAAAGTGTTGTCTTCAATGCTTGATGTACAACCATATACCAGGGTCCCATGGATAATTGTGGACCATAATGTTGAAGAAGACTAAAGAACCAAGGTCCCATGTAGAAAGGAAAGCCACCATGATGAAGTAGTCCAACCACCATTGTAAGCCCGGGTCCCATGTCCAAGTGCTCATGTGAGCTCCCAGTGGAAGATTTTGGAACCCAATAACCAACTCCAAATGATGCTCCAAAGACTGACACCTATCATGTGAATCCAAATAAGAATATTCATCCACATAGTGGGAGAGGATCAAAGTTGAATCTGGAAGAAACAATACCATTGTAAAATATGCAGACTGAACACTGGTAAATAGAACAATAAGTTACAACAGAAAATCGTGCTTTTTTCTGAAAAAACCCTAAAAAACTGTTGAATTTAAAATGCTCATAACTTCACTTCCCGGACTCCGTTTCGGCTGATTTTCTTTTTGAAATTGGATGAAATTGTGAGAGGAACTAAGATATGTAATTGGTTTGAGAAAATTAAGCCTCTATATTCTACAGAAATAAAAAAAAAAAATCGCGCCGCCATCCGCGGAAAAAACTCTGAAAAATTGCAGATTTTAAAACTTCAATATCTTGACTTCCCAGACTCCGTTTCGAACTATTTTGTTTTTTCAAATTGGGTGTTTTTATGAAAGGAAATCAGATATACAACCCTTTTCTGAAAATTTTGCATATAAATATACTGAAAAACTTCGATAATGGCGCGGCTCTTTTTTTTCTGCTCCGAAACAAAAATTTGCAAAAATAAAAAATATTTGTCCACAATGTTTGCCCAAGGAAATTGCTCTGATACCACTTGTTAAGAACCTGAATAGATCTAAAAAGATAATCACCACAAATAATGAATACACAATAGATCCACAAGCAATATACAAGAAACCACACTTTATTATTACCAAACTCTTGAGGTAGGGAAACACCGTACAATGGATCCTATTATGGAAGGGATCATCTCCTGTTCACTTGCCTCTTCGAGGGGGCATCCCCTATTGAGATACCGCTCCAAATACAATAATTATTTTCATGTCTCATTACATTTCTTGAAACCCTTTATATAGTGCTACCATCACCTAAGAACATTCTGGAGGAGGAATCTTCTAGAAATAGAACCTTCTAAGAAGTCCTCTTACATTTATTATATCTAATTACCCATTTATTATATCTAACTACCCTAGTGGGCCTTATTTAATAATATAGTGGACCTAGTCCACCTTACATTGAATGACCTCCACTATTATCACTATGGGCCCTCTGGGCCCCCCCACTACCTCTCTAGCTACCTTGCAGGCTCTCTTAAGCCTTTCGTTATTGGCCTAGTGAATTTGGACATCTTTTTGCAATTTTTTAATGATTTTCATCATACTCATGTCTTTATCTATTTCTTCTTCATACCCATTGGAGATTGTTCCTTCAACTCCCAAATCGACATCCATTTCTCTAAATTCATCCTCCCGACTGTAAGCATCTTGTGCCACCTAAATTTATCTACACTATGTAACAATTCGATCTGGTTCTGACAATTGCTACCTCTGCAAAATGTGCAGTTAACTAAATTTTGTCAGGCTATTAGACTTAATAATTTTCCAGAATAAATTAAACAATATGATTCAACAAAATAATATCATAATCCATTTTCTACGGGTATTTGGTTGATCCAAAATCCCCATGGCTCTATCTCTGAGCCTTGCTTTGTTCTACAATTCACTTTCGGGTGCTAGCTCCTTTTCCTTCATCCTTTAATTCGCATGTAACCATGGTTGTGACCAAGTGCTAATAGTTGGGTGCTTATTCAGAGACTTGAAACTTTGAGGCTCCAGAGCTTCAGAAGTTTCCCTTTTCACACATCACAAACATCATAGAACATTGAACTGGAAAAATCATGAAGGACAGTGGATCTACGGTCCACATTCCCTATTCAGTTCTACGGTGGATAGGAGCTCCGAGACTCCGGGATTCGACGGTTTCCATAGAACATCACAACAAATATCCCAGAGTGTCGCATTGGAGAACTTGCCAAGTGGGGTGGATCAACATTCCTCAGCTTCCCAACATCCAATGACTAATATTTACTAAGGAACTCTAGGCTTCGAGAGTTCTGGACTGTCCAAACATTGAATCCTCCTAGAGTGCCAATTCTCTAGATTGTTGCAGTTGTTTCCAAGTACAAAGTCATATGACACCTGGAATTCCTATGGGAGATCCACGTCACCCAGGTGATGTCATCATTCCACATCACATCCACTTCTTTCGGACTTCCTAGCTATGGGAGTTTGGAGCTTCTGGGTTCCGAGACTTCAGAGGGTTTCTTCCTCCCACTCAATCATGAACCATTTCTTTTAGAGTGTCAAGTATCTGAACCTTGGGATATGAAACCACACATCCCCTGTGACCAATGGTTGATATTAAATCTGGCCTTCAGGAGTTCTCTACTCAATGCTAACTGTAACACCTTTCCTCTGGAGTAGCAAGTCTCTCGACTTCACGATCTGGCACCACACATCTACTGAGGTCAATTTATCATGGGCCCGATCTAGTTAAATTCTTCTCCAAGGTTTTAACTACTTTATGTATTCATCAGAGGCCCCACTACCCATGGTCGAGAGGAGTGCCATGTGGAAAAATACTAGAAGCGGACACATGGCCCTATATGACGAGTGACACGTGTCACGTTCTAACTAGAATTTCTATCTTCCAAAGGTTCTTAACTCACTAACACGTGGCACAAATCCTATGTGTCCACGTTATCCCTAGTGATGTCAGCAGGCCACGTCACTTTGGGACTTTGGGCATTGAAATATTTTACACTCACACACTCCAATTCTCCCAAACGTTGAACTCCTGAACAAGCTGATATTTTGACACACGTCTCCTTTTATGAACAGTTTGGATGAACTCCAAACTTTGGGACATCGGGATTTTTCACTCTTTCACACATTGTTTCTTCCGAATGTCGAATTCCTGAAAAATCCAATCTGTCGACACATGTTTCTTTTGACGAATGGTCTAGCTTAACTCCGGACTTTGGGACTTCGAGAGTTTTCTCCTTAGCACACTTTTCTTCTCCTGAATGTCGAATTCTAGAAAATGCCAATCTACCGACATGTGTCTCTTTTAATGAATGGTCCAGATTAACTTTGGACTTCGAGACTTCGATATTTTTCACTCTATCCCACCTTATTACTCATGAATGCCAAATTTCCTTAATGTTGTGAGATCTACGGATCACAATCATTCATGTGCAGATCTGTCGGTTGAGATCTAGTTTTCACCACTACACCTTACCTTCTTCTGTTGGCTTGATCTAACGGTTTTGATCTGTCTTCAGCGAAAACCAACGGTCAAGAAATTCTCCCCTGATCTACGATGTGGAGTCACTTCAACATGTTGGAACTTGAGGCTTTGTCCCCTTTTTCTCTATAACATATAGACTTTTCCAAAGTCACGAAGTTTGAAGGACTTGGGGGTTAAATCTCATGCACCTTTTTTCCATATTTGATGGCTGGAAAAAGTTGGCCTTTCCCCTACGCATATCTCATGCCCTAAATTTGAACCTTGCAACCCAACACAACGGTTGAGGTGGATTATTTATTTGTTTTCATTCCATAAACCTTTATACATCCTGAGCTTCATAACACGACCAAGGTATTCTCTTGGCACCCAGGAATGCTCTTAGCTCATATTTTGTCTGTTTCGACAACAATTGCTTTCCAAAATGTTTGCTTCAACTTCCACTAACATGGCCCATCCAGGCTCAATGTTGAAACCATGTCTGTGAAACCAATTTGTAACATCCCTGACCACCCACGTCGAGCCATGCTACTCCAGAAAACACTCTGATACCATTTTGTAACATCCTTGGCCACCAACAGACTGAAAGACATTACCTCAGACACACATGTTCTCAAGTTTTGTTATAGGTAATTAAAAAAAATGTCCTTTACCAAACATAGACCTGCTGGGAAATGGTAGACGAAGCTCTTTTGTGGAAAAATTCACATATAAAATTAACATGAATAAATAGAGATAACATGAAAACATGCATGCAGTGAAACATATGATATTATTACAAGAATCACAGATATGCACTAAAATACCCCATTTAACCATTAATCATAGAAATGATACTTATCTATTAATTGGAGTACACCAACTACGTGAAGACATTCCATGAACCTCCCATCCATAGACCACACTGCTCCTCACTCTAAGAAGGGTCACCCCTGAGCTAGGACTAAACTCCATCGGCCGAGGGATTCCTAGGCTAGGTAGGGACAACAGGAAGTTTCATAGTACAACAGGAAGGATTTCCTCGAAGGAGCCACTTACTCCCACAACTCACAAACTCTCATTCACCACATGCCTATCCCTCCCCAGGAGTGTACACCTTCACTGTCACACAGTCCATCGACTGCTACACCTCCCTTTCTGGGGCTTCGGCAACAAGTTGGATCAGGAATTCTTAGAGATCTATAGCTACTACTCGACTCCCTCCAATATAAATCGCTTCTTGAACACACTCTCTCACATGGAGAGAGTTGCTCACAGGCCTGAAAACCTGCTTCTTCTATCCACGGGGTTGAAAACCTACTTCTTCACTCTTGCTCCTCAACACATAGGCATGGTGATGGAAACAATAGAAACTGGATGTGGGGAACGATACTGATAGGACAATATGCAGGAAACCCCCAA
Source organism: Picea mariana (assembly GCA_032191745.1). Classification (NCBI taxonomy): domain Eukaryota; kingdom Viridiplantae; phylum Streptophyta; class Pinopsida; order Pinales; family Pinaceae; genus Picea; species Picea mariana. The sequence continues at coordinate 38,232 of JASDQU010751288.1, read as the reverse complement.
GGTACAGGCGCAACGATGGTATCAAATCATCTTTTTGTAGAGGTTTGGGGTTTTTTAGGAATTGCAGAATGGTGTTCTAGGGTTACTATGTGCTTGTTGGGTGCGCTGGATAATCGGGGTAACGGATGGCCAACATGATCAGAATGGTCAGAAAAATGGTGAGAATCCTCATAATGGTGAGAATGGTCAGAACCGTCAGAATGGTGAGAACTCCCCCCCATAAATCTGCATGTGTTTTAGATGACACTTGGCTCTCCAGGAGCGTGTTCCCCCAACTTGGTAATTGTTCCTCTCCCTAAAGGAACTTAGGATAAATTAATATCCTCTTTAAATATTTTAGAATAATAATATATTATTCTATTGGGATCTTAAGATTATCCATGTTTCCTCAATCTCTTAGCCTCCTCGCTTGACCAACCTAGTGGAGTTCAGTCCCCCATACTCTTTCTTCGTGGTCAGTCTACACACAACGATGTTGTTATATTAATAATATGAATATTTACATGTACAAAATAGGCTCTTATCATTTAACATCTAGGCTCCAAGACTAATCAACACATAAGCCTAACAACTTATAAATACTTGGCTCACCAGCCTACAAAACATGTTACATTCATAATTACAACCAGGGCTCGGCCTTGGGATATTACACCTAGGGTGAGTGTGCCCTCTTGGTGATGATCCTAAGGTGAGAATGCAACACTTGGTGATAATTTCTAGGTTGTTATACAAGACTTGACTCCACTAGTCTAACTAACATACAGTTGAGTAATGAATGAAGAGGAGGTGGTTCCCTCATCTAGGGGAGAATATTCTCATCTAGGGGATAATATATCTGACCAAGGGTGCCCTCAACATAGAGTGATAAAATTAGAAAAATAAATACTAGGTGGGTGTGTAATATCTCCAATAAGCATAGGGTCATGGAGGAGTTAAACACCCTCCTGACATACACTATCATTTGTAGTAAGTTTTCTTGGTTTGAATTATAAATAATAATTTTGTAAGTGTGTTAATTCATTGTGATTGTTTTTTATAAGAATGGTGTTTCCTTTTCGAGTCTCTAGAAGAACGAACCAGTCTAAGACACAAGTATATTTGAGTTTCTTCTTCGAGTAAGAGGAGGAAGATGATCTTCATGGATGCACTTGGTAGTGGCAAGGGTGATAGTTTTCAATTAGTGACCAATGGGTGTTATTTTGTATCTAGGTCACAAAAAGACATTATTCCATGTTTGAGCATGAGGTTCCATTTTGTACCTTGGGCACAATGTGCCATTTTGTGAAAAATGGTATAGTTTAGTGTATATATATTTCATGGCACATGTTATATGAATTGAAGTGTTTGTTTATTTAATGTTGATGAATTATGATGATTATGATGGTGATGATGATGTATGAATAATTTTTTCTTATTTTACATAAAAATGAATCTACCAAGGATTAATCTATTTTTACAGTTAACAAATTCAAAGGAATCATTTTATGATACTCTTAAAAATTAAATATTGAATCATAGTTTCATTTACTAGAAACATCACCTATAGTGAAAATGACATCATAGACATTCAACTTTCCATTTTCCATATAGAAAATAAAACATGCTTCCACTGAATTCAAACACAAATTTAGGTATCTTGACTAACAATCATGAATAAATTTTCCTACTACTTATTGATTGGGAATCATTGATAGTTGCTCATATGTTACACAATATGGAAAACAAACATCTAGAAAATGACTTCAACAAATAAAATATCTATCATATAGTAACATTTCCTTGTAAAATTGACATATTCATGAACAATAAACATATTAGAAGGCCTTCCAATGAAATATTCTTTGGCATGTGACCCCATTGGATTTAGACAACATGTTATTTTTTACGCAACATATTCTTGTGTTAGACATTAACTCACTCTACCTTATAATAAAATTGAATCAATGTAATTTTATTGTATCTGAGAATGTTTCCCTTGAAATGAAAATACCCCAACATGATGGAAAATGTGATTTTTGAATATGTTCTAAACTTTCTATTTAGACAAAAGGCTATTTTATATTTATATAAAAGAGGCCTTTGTAGTTCTGCAGGGGTTTTGTTTTTGCATAGTAAGTTGTCTTCACATTTGGAATAGAAGGCCATTATTAGCTTATGTTTTATATTTATTAATTTAATCACAAGCCCATCTTTTCAAAATTTTGTGGGGTGATGTTGAAAAAATATCATTGTTCTTATTGATGGGCCTTCATGTTTCTATGATTATTTGAAAAACCTAGGCACAAATAAGGACAATATTGTTAGACTCATTCATTAAGAACAATTAGGAGACATTTATAAATGAATTGAAAAATTAACAAAAATAAAAAAACAACCCATATACCTCAAAATGGAACATAAGATTGAGCTTGTGGTTTTACCTCATCTTTCTACTTACGTTTGTTCATTCGACTACTAGACCATCCATATCAATTCTAATACTAATGGTATCCATTAACTTCTCATTCTTGAGTAAGGAAAGAAATATCATACCTTTGATGAATTCTTCGTTGGCATTGTTTGTAGTTGGAGGTTTGTACCAACAATTAAGTTTGTAAAGTTGTATACAACTTCACTTGGTCTATAATATTGAAATGAATAACCATATTTCTTCCATATTCTTTCATCTTGTGTTAGATATTTTCCTTTAATAACCATCAACCCATTAAGACATTGATTTCCTTTAGAGTCCATTAGTGACACAATAAGGGTTTGATTTCCCTCTAAGTATCATGCCAAACAATATTCAATGTTTCATTTGTTAAATTTTAGGGAAACCACAGTGTATATGTTCCCTGCAAAAAATGAAGTGTCAATGTGTGATTCCACTAAATCAACAAAGCATACTACATTCATGCTATTTAACCAAAATTAATAAAAGATTCACTGAACCTAATTGTACAAGATCTAAGACATGATCATATTGTGGTGAAATAGTTGATTGGTCCTCCTACAATTGGGATAATTCAATAGTTATACATTGAGAAATGGGGAGTGATACATGATCCCATCTATGAACCTAATCCTTGGATTCACAATCATCTCATTTACCACTACTACATGGACCACAAAAGCAGGAAATTTTTCTCATCCATATTTCATTGGCTATAGCATTGCCTGATGTTCAAAATAAATGAAATCCACAAGTTCCATAGATTGTTTTTCATTCATATGTATTTGATCAATCTACATCGACCAACTTCCAAAAATATATCTTCACATGTTCTTTCCTTGTTGATTAGACTTATAATCTTCGTGTTCCCTTTTACATTACTGAAAGAACACCATTCAATAATATATTTTAAATCTCAAATATGGGAAATTTTTGTAAACTTCAACTCTTTCCTATGCAATGTAGTTTTGATGCACGTACCTGCTCCATAATGCTCCCTTTTCCCATGATCAATCTCAAAATAGTTCCAAATATGTGGCACTTTCTTTTTTTGCATCATGCATAACCATTGAAATACATGAGAATTTTTGAACTAGCATTCACAATGATTTGACCAAATCCAATGTCAATCGACTTGTATATTATTCTCCTTGAAGTTATTTTAGAACAAATGAAATACATATTGTACATAAGCTAAGCAATGGAACCTATCTTCACTTATGTATAAGTGATACTCCTTCAATACTCTTTTGTATTCACTACTATCTGGCACATGCTTGTACATGATATAGACCATTAGGATGACCTACTCTAAGTGATAATATTGGATTTTGAATATAATTTTGTAGTTGAATGGTGTAGTTATCAACAAAATCAACCATTGATAAGGTAGTACCAATGGGAATTGTATCTCTACATAATATAAAATGCTCATCCTGGCATAGAGCCACATGGAAATGTTGAACATATTGTTGGGAATTTTCAAATAAATATTTGATGAGGTCATAGTCACATACTTAGTGGGACAAAAATAAAAAAATATGTAAGTTCATTGTTACAATAATTACCCCCATGACATTTCAAAGTGAACTTTGAAAGAAAAGGTATCATTTAAGTACACATTATTAACATAAGAAATCACCAAGTGTATATTTTTTCTTCCATGCCCTACCCCAACAACATATGTGACATATTTGAAGCTTTATAGATCAACCTCCTTCCTCCCCAATTCATACTCATCACTCATATGCATGCACTTGCTCAGTAATGCACTTTCCCACTACACTAGAAGCATGTTCCATCTAGAAAAGCAATTTTATAATATATACAACCCTCTAGCCTTGTACACATGATGTTATGGATAACTTCTCTAGAGGATGTTAGTGATGATATAACTAAGAATTAGTACATATGGGTGCTATGAAGAACAATATATATGTATGTATGTATGCATGTATGCTACAATAATAACCATATTCAATGTGTTATCTACAACAACATGTGATATGTATTGTCTTTATTCAAACATACCAAGGCTTTCATTTCTCGAAAGATATTTGTCCCAAATTAACTGCATTGTGCTCATTCCTTAATTTTTTCCATGTCATGTTAATAAAGTATTTAATGTGGGGTTCATGTTCCCTATAACCCCTTATTAATTTTAGTACTTCCTTTTTGTTGGAAAAAGATCTACTTTTATCATGCCAAAATTTGTGTACTAGCTCCTTAACTACTCCAATTAATTTCATGTCACAATGAGGTAGCTTACCAGTGAATGCCCACAAATATGTTTGGCCTATTGTTTCATGCTGTCTCATCTAATAGAATAATTTTGGATGGTTTTTACATCATATTTAATTAGATGAGATGTTTTCTTGATCAAATGATGTTTTCATGTGATCTTTCTAACAATTGATTGTGACAAAGCACGTCGGGTTTCATTATAGTTTTGAGCATGATTTTTATTACAAATTTTATGAAAAGAATCCACAAGGCTTCTAATAATACGATTGCTTGTTTCTAAACTTTTGATTATTTTAATTCCTAAAATTTTCCTAACAACAGTCAAACTCTTAGATTTTAACAAACACAAAAATAAATGATATTTAGATGTATCATATTTTGCATCAAAATATTTTTTTAACAATTTTGTATGATTGACAATGAAGAGTTTAGTTAGGTAACTTACCTTCAAGTGATCATAGACCACTTTAATCCACATAAATACATTTATTATATCTTTTGCACACATTTATTAGTCTAGGTAGGGACAATGGACTCATAATTTGGCACTCTTGACCTCTCTATTGTGAAGTTACAAATGTAGGAATTCTTACCCCTTCAATAACTTGTGGGTCAAATTTGGGAGGAGAGTGAACATGCTCATGGGTAGTTTCAGGAATGTCCAGCTATTGAACAAAAGTTTGCACCATAGGAACTTCTTTACCGGAAATATGTGCACTATTTGCCTCTCTAATTTCATATATATTATAATTATCTCCAAGAAAATCCATCATTATCTTCTCAACCACAACAACTTGTCTTAATGAAACAATAATTATAGATTCACTATAGGTCATAATTGGATTGGCCCATACTAAAATAAAAGATTTTCTTGTGGCCATGGAAGAGAAATAATAGTGGCATCTGTTGTGTTAGAATTGGGATTAGCCTCTGCTAGAAGCCAACATTTTTCCATATCCAATATTGTCTTTTTTTTTTCCTTAATTGACCTTTCAGTGGGTTTTCATTTCCTTGAAGACTTTCTTGATCAATTATGTTGGTTCTCCATGTTCACAAATATTGAAAACAAGAAATAAATGAATATTTACCTTCCAGTCACACAAAAATTATAAACATTGTATGTGTTATCCCTTCAGATGTTCCAAGCTGTAAATGGAACTATGCCAAGGAACCTCAGAGCTAAAAATCAGATATGATTCTAGAGCTTCAATGTGATAGAACTTCTCATTATATTGTTCTTTAATTTCTCAAAACCCTCATAGTCACTCCAGATAGGATGATCAGAGGAATCACAACCCAAGAGGAATTTTCCCATGTGTATCAAACACTTGAAATTTAAATGAGATGGATGGATGAATTTTAGAAAGAAAAAATAGTAAACATACGAGGTATTCGTATGGACAAATCTTGTAGTCTTCAAAAAAAGAAAACATGTTGGGAATTAAGAATTTTATAGTTAAAACATGTTGATCTTAAATCATCATGGGCATACACTTAAAACAACATCATGCTTAATACATTAAATAATATTAGAATATTTTTTCATTCATTCAATCATATCAAACATAACTAGGAAATAAATCGGTCATTTATTATGAAATCAATTCCAATTTCATAAAAAACATCATACATTCACAATGGATATGATTTCAATTGTTGCATGAGGCTTTCATTAATTATAAATCAGATGTACAATGACTTGAAGAAAAAGTGTGGTTTTACATGGAGAATACAATGGATTACAATACAATGTTATAGACTGATTCAATCACGGTGAATGAATCTATACAAGTCCTCAACCCTCTTCTCATAATATTTCTTCTTTCTTGTGAGATCTGCTGGTATATAAAACCCTGGCAATAAGTTACACAATGATCCCCAAAAATTGTTGATCCTTGCCAAATCTTCCTTGCTTCTATTTTATAATTGCACTCTTCACCAAAAACCACTTCTTGAAAATACTTTCTACTTTCTTGTTCTTGAAACCACTTCTTGTTTCTTGAATTTTTTTTCCTTATTAGCAAGTTTATTTACATAGTACAATTATTCACCCCATTTTACCCCTGTTAGGCTAGTCACGAGGTTCTTGGTTCTCCTTGTCTTGGAAAACATATTTTGGGAAATTGACACATATGTTCCATTGTTTTCCCATTGGGTAATTATAATCATTCATGGTCCTCACTACCTCATCCAAGTTAGTATAATTATCATAATATGGTTGAGGTAGATTTATGAAGATCATCTTCATATTATCAAGTAATTCAAAATCTCCTTCCGAAATATCTATTACATCTTTTCCTTTCAAGGCCACTTCCAAATTTTCAAACTTGTCATCATTATTCCTCTTTTCATCCATCAGCTTCTAATAATTATTATTTTGATACAAGTCTCCATTTGCATCCCAAAAATGTGGTATCCCATGCTTCATAGCATCATTAAAAATCATCGTAAAATAATCAATTTTCCCCACAAGTTGATGGGCTTTATTTCCAACATTATGTAACAACCTTTTCTTTGTGAGGACTCTTTTGGCATCCATGATAATGTTTTTCCTATCACTAACATTCAAATCCTTCAACTCCTCCTTAGTTTTTCCATTCAAGAAATTTATTATGTCATTGGTCATTTTTGGCTTATTTTCTAGCTCATTAGCTATTCTTTTAACATCAACAAAAAAAATAGTAACTAGCTCAAGATCATCCTGTTCCAAGGAAAAATAAGACCAATTCCTGAATATGGTAGAGACTATATTATCTCAAATCTTATGTTTATCTCCTTTCATAGCTAGTCTTCCTCTCACCTTTATTTTCATATGAGCTAACTCCTTTTGTGCTTCCTCTTTGGAAACATTGTTTGTGCCAAGGGTTCTTCTCTTCTCTTTACATGATCTTCCAACTTTGTTATATTAGCATCCTTGTCTTGGAGCTTATTGGTCAAAGTATCCATTTCAATCCCTTTCACACTCAAATCTACCATAACTTTAGACAGGTCTTCATATATATATCTAGTGAAGCAACATGAGTTGTAACTGACTTGGATGCCTGCAACCACTAAGTTTCTTGAGCTTTCAAGGCCTGATTTTTAGCCTATAGTCATTCTATATTTTTATTACTCTCTACCAATTTTTGATAGAATTGCTCTTTTTTTGAATAAAAAGTTGCGTGTAGCTCTCGTGTCTGCACATGTTGTATATCTGGGGCATTTTTTTTCTTCTTCAGTACCTTTACTTAATAGCATTTTTTTTTATCACATCCCCTACAAAAAAAGTATTTTTAGGGTTTGTACTCAAAGAAACAATTTTCTTTTCCAATTCAATAATTTGAGTGTGATGGCTTTGGTAGCCATATTTTCTTGCTTCAGATGCTTATCAATTTTCACCACCATGTTCTGCATTTTTTGTATGCTCGCAGTGGATTGGAGGACTCCTATGTAAACCATATCATTGGTTTTATAATGTAAATAAATCATGCCCAATGGGTGGACATTATCAATCTTCATTTCCATTTGTGTAGCTTTGTAATCAACAAGTGAATGAGATGTAGGATCATTTGGATAAAGTATAGCTAAGTTGAATATCCCTTGTTGACAATCCACAACAAAGAAAACTTTTGTCTGAGCCATATTTTATCCCCATGCTTGGGGATAGATATCCTCCCTAATATCCTAATTTTTCCTCTTGATATCCATGTACTGAGAAAAGAGGGAAGGTGACTTGTTGAGTGGCCTTGTAGTCGTGTATGTATGCAATGATTTTGTTGATGTAAATACTGAAAAAGTGATATATTCCACTGTAACATTCGACTCTCTTGATGTTGAACCATATTCCCCTATTTCTTGACCTTGTGTACTCAATCCTTCACTAGTAATTGTTACTACAACCCCCTTTTATTTTGACTCATCACCAGATTTATTTGTCTTACTCAACTACTCTCCCCATGGGTCATCCACATCCATTTTAGATAATATCTTTGAGAAAGCAATTTTTTAACCTGGGATTCTAATTTATGGGGAGTTAATATTGTCTTTGACAAAGCTCTTTTTGTTACATGGGATTCTAATTTATGGGGAGTTAATATTGTCTTTGATAAGTCTTTTCGTGGTGTAAGTATTTGAACTTGGCCATCTTTTTCCAAGATTTCCTTAACCTCCTCCCATGAGTCAATGTTACAAATCCTTTCTAGCTATGGATTTGGATGATTCTTGTAACTATACCTTCTATATGAGATCGGGTTGAATGGGTCATAAACCCATTTTCCCTCTTTCTCTAAGTCGAATTGTTGAAGCATCTCTTCTGTAAATTCTAAGGAAGCTCTGAATTTCACCAAGAAAGGTCCAACCTCCTGAGGTAGCTTAAAAGTTATGCTTTGTTTGTATTGGGAAAAGTGTAGATGATCATAGTGACATATCTGCCTTTTATAATCTAGTTAAAATATCCTAGTAGTCAATAATGTTGGTATATTATAGGGTTACTCTTCACAATCATATATTCTTATGATTATAATCATTAAACATAAATCAACTTCCTACTCTAGTCTCTTTGTTCAACTGTAGAATCTTCTTGAATTTAGAGAACATTCTGGGAGGTGGAGTATTATGTAACAAGGAATAAAATTAGCTCATAAACATATTTACAAAGTTGGTAAACCATTTACTATGATATTGCCTCCTTACTTCTACTGTCCAATCAATTACTGATAAATTTGTTCCTAATTCATCCACTAGTTGGATTCCCAAGTTATCAAAATGTGACACATTATGGAATAGCATCAGCATCGGTTCCTCTCGTTCAGCAATTGGACCATAATCCTACACCATCGAGAGCTGGATCAGAGGCATAATCGGGAGCACCAAAGCAAAGGTACGTAGGCTTGACCAATCCCAACCATGAACCACCGATCTCATTTCTAAACCAATTGATAGAGGTAGTAAGCCATCTTATGGAGAATAGTGATAGAGCGAAGTAAGGTCGTCCCAAAACCTTTATTCACTTGGCCTCCCGGCCTCTCCCTGGGAATCAATTTGTTAGTGTTCCCGAAGCCCGATTTATTTAGAGCTTTTATGAGGGGAATAGGGAAGCGGGGTAGAGTATGTTTATGTTTTTCCTGGTGCCACAGAAGAGAAGTCGCTTATTTATGGGACAGATTCACCAAGGAATGACCCGAAATCGTAGCTAATAAATCGAACAGAAATGCGCTTTTAACCCATAAATGAGTTAGCGAGTGCAAATATATCTCTCCGGAAAAGATGACTTAACGAAGATCTACAATAATAGAACAAATAAGCCTAATATCCAAATGTCTTGGCACTTTGGAAATTAAATAATTGAAAATGCATGATTTCTTCCAAGGATTGACAATAATCTAATTTGCAATACATTATAGCATCTAGAGGACATAAGATATTCAACAATACCAATATGTTCTCATCTACTATTCTTTCATGCTCATAACCCAAGATCTGCATATCATGGTAATGACATGTCTGGTCATATCACAAAAAAAATCTAACTTATAGGGTGGTAATCCAACTAGAAGTGCAACATTTTTTGCTAGGAGACTGCTCAACAGATTCTCTTGTTGAGGTTGAAACAACACTTGATACTTTGGATCCAAGGCATCATCATCTAGGATTTCAAAGTTGGAAGGTCTAAAAATTGAAGCATCTGAGAAATGTATTCTCTATTTATATGGGAAATTACCCTAGAGTGTTATGTGGAAACTATTAGTCTCTTGTAGTCTTGGTAATTTATGGCACAATAGTTAACTAATTTAGGGAAATGGTATATTTGGGGAACACTCGCTCGGGTTAGGTTTGACTCCCATCAATGTAAATAGTTGCAACCATTGTTAGCATCAACTTGGTCCCTTTGAATTAATTTGTAAAGGCCCGAGAATGATAGAGCCAGGTCACAAATGTCCCCTTCTATGTCAATGAGATGATCATCAATGAAAATGGGCTTCTTGGGTGCCTGACCCTTCCTAGGGTTCGACTGGGTAGACATATTAACATTTGCAGGGGAAAAATTAGGCAAGTAGAAATAATAGGGTCTATATGTTTAGAAATACATTTTTACTGCAATATTGAGTATTTGTACCTACGTCCAAGTGGGATTCTTTGTTGCCAGTTACTTTAGCCAATAGAAAATACTTCGATAATGACACACAAGTTCCCTCTTTTTTCACACTGAGTGCTTTTATCCCCTTTTTACAGCATGTAATATGGGTGATCTACGTGGAATAAAGATCAGTCCACCTATCCCAGTACCTTCATATCTCCTATGAATGTCATTTCATAATTTGGGTCCCACTGCCACTTGTTATATTTTGGTGCACCGACATGGATGTACATTTTTCATACTGTCACTGAAATGTATGTGGAATCGTGTGACACATATGTGCTAGGTGTAATGCATTACAGTGGGCCACTTGTGTCAGGTGTGGAGATAACTATTCTCCATTTCCCAAAAACAGTATTGCATCGGGGCTTATGTGGTTCACCAACTTATTTTTATGATGTGGTCCTAGTAAAAGGGTTCCATGTGTCCACATTGATTTACCACTTAGCATTGTGTAATGGATGATAACCTTTGTGCTAGTTGACGATGCCAAATGGACTGTTGGCCATAGATCTGATCCATGATTGATCGATGCTTCAACGTGTGCTCAATCTGATTTGTTCTTCGCACTTGGTCACCTGATTATTCTTAGACCCCTGTTACATTCATCGATCTGATGTATATTAGCAACCTTCCTTTATTTTAAGCATTGGGTCACCTCAGCTTGTAGATATTGATTTTCCTTTAAACTCTTGGGATTATCCTTTACAGTATAACCTGTAGAATTAGGCCCCTGCTTGTAAAAATTTAAGCACTCAGGGACCACTAACCTTAAAATTCAACCAAAAGCACCTTTTAAGGAATAATTTAGAGGTATTTTTCATCATAATCATTAAGAAATTTTGGAAGTGTACTAACAATATGTGATAACATTTTTTCACATAACATGTAGGGAAACATGCATACAAGAGATGGAGAGTTTCGTGTGGGGATAGGTTATTTTTTTTTATCTCATGGAAGTGCACATGCACTATAACACACATATGTTTTAGAGAACGTGTACACTCATAGCACAAAAAATGAAAACTTCTAGTGGTACATATCTAATCAAGGCCTTGAGACCCATACCTAATGATCAAAACCTTGCAAGGGAACTAACATCTTTCTAAGAGGTGAATGATACCATCCATAGGTAATGTGCAGTGCTTCAAAGGTTTATTCCCTTGACCATATCTAGGTTCCATGGACTCATAATCTATGTTCAAAAACTCATAATGTTGACCATCCCCATCCAGGAGACCAAGGATAACCTATAAAGGTCTTTTGTGGTGGTTCAACATGTTATTCATGGCCCTAGATGCCCAAAATCTCCCTTTAGGACCTAAGGCTTGGGTTTCCTCTCTTGACCATGTCTAAGAACCCAAACCCATACCTAGTGCTCAAAATATTCTAACAATTCCAATATTCCCACTTGAACACCAAATATCCCCTATATAGGAGATTCCTTTAGGGCCTAACATTCATGTTTCATTCCCTGTCCATGTTCAGGCACTTGAGACTCATACCCATTACTAAAAAATGCTAGTGGTACCTATATACCTAGTTAGAGGCAACTGATTCCCAAAATAGATCATTTATGGTGGTTCAATGTGTCATTCTTGGCCCCAAAAGACTATAAAATTCCTTTTGGCCCTAAATCTTGGGTTTGTTCCCCTAACCATATCCAGGTTCTAGAGACTCATACACAATGCTCAAAAAAACATAATGCTGACTATCCCCATGTTGAGACCAAGGATACCCTATAAAGGTCCTTTTTGGTGTCTCAACCTATTGTTGATGTCTATAAATTCATAGAATCTTTCTTTATGAACTAATTCTCAATTTTCCTCTTGTAATCTTGTCTAAGAAATCAATACGCATATCTAGTGCTCAAAATCTCCTAATCATGCCCATATCCCCACTTCAAGGCTAGACATCCCTTTGAGAGGTCATCTATGATAATTTGAAGTGCCATTAATGGTCCTTGAGCCTTAGAATCTTTCTAATGCCTTAAGAGGTTAGGTGTGTGGTGCAGACCTATTGGCCCTCGGGCTGCGATCCGCTCTCAGGATCATTCAAATTCTCCCTTGAGCTGAAGCGGCTCCTTTGATTCCCTACTGGAATCTACAATTTATCGATCCACAGGTCCTTTTCGCAACTCGCAATCTCGCGAGTTCACAAGTCGTGACTCCCGAATATTCCTCTCCAATCTTGCGATACCCGAGATCGTGAAATGGGTATAGCTCTTTTTTCATTAGCGTCCTTTATGCATGACTACTGGCTAAGCTTCATGCAGGCTCCTCTCGCTTCTTGGCACTTCGCATGTTGAAAGGTTGAGCTCTCCTTCTCTTACTCTGTGAATCCCCGAGACGCAAGAAGTCAATGGAGCATTGACTCCCTTCTCCAAGAGATGCGTTTCCACCTGTTAATAACGGGGGACCTACCTTGAGGCTCTGCCATGTGTCCACACTCATGCCTCGACTCTCAGTACTTCGCAACTTTTGCAATCGAAAGTGACTCCTCTCAAACCCCAAACCACCGAATGTGAGATAGGCGATGGGGTTCCTGATCCAATGGTCCTCCCGTTCTCTAGATCCAATGGTTATCCTTTCTCCTCGTAATTTCGCCACTCGCGACTTGGAGCACCCAACTCTTGGGCTCTCACCCTGTGAACCTCCAAGTTCGTGAGATCCCTAGATCCCTGCCACTTGTCCTCTTTAGGTGGATGCTTGTGGTTCTCTCATGGTTTTGTGACTTCGGGACTTTTGGGACAAAATTCTCGACCTCTTATCCTCCAATATGTCGAAATTCTGACACATCTTCAACACGGGTCCCACGATGGAACTTCCCACCTTTTTGGAGTTTCGGACTTCATGATTTTGCAAATCCTGATGCTAAGCTTCTGACTCTTCAACCCACGAAACCCTAAATTGGTCAATGAAGGTCTGACCTCCATGTCAACGAGTATGCCACCATTCCACTCTCAGATGGATGGTCCTGATTCTCTTCACAGTTTCACCACTCGTGAAGTCAAGAGACTTCCTTTTCTGACCTCCGATGTCTGAATCCCTGATATGGGTGATCTTGTGACACGTGTCCTCCTTCTAATGGGTGGCTCAGATTCTTTCGCGGTGTCGCGACTTCACCTTCCGCAACCTCGCGAATCTTGATGAAAATATTTTAAACTGTAACTCCCTTGCTCCTCTACATGATCCGATGGTTCTCAGAACTTCACGAATTCTCCACAGAGAATTCTGAGCGTCAAATTCCTCCTTGACGATTTCTGCGAAATGAACACGGTATCTCCTTTCGAAACTTGTCCTCTTGCAAAACAACTTCGCTACGCCTCCTTTCAACACTTTAAGGCACTAATTCTTTTGAGCTTCTCTTCGACAACTTTGAAGAATCTATCTCTTCTGAGATTTCTCCACAACTTGAGTCTTCAAAAAGAATCCTACATGCACTCCTTGCAAAAATTCTTCAAATACTTCCAAGTATTTGAATTCTTAGACTCTGCACACTCTCTTTGCAATAGCAATCCTTCAATTCTTCCCTCAGGTTACAAACTCTGAGAATCTACTCGGCCTGCGCATAACTTGCATGGCTCCTGTGCTTAACTTGCACTTCTACAAGAATGAGGACTATGTTATCTCTCCTGAGCTTGCAGAGACAAACTTTGACTTCTATCAATGCACACCTTGCAGAAAATTTCACTGCACTCTTTGCAGGAAACTCTTGCTCAGACAAAGAAACAATTGAAACTCATTCCTTACTCTCCCTCTCTTCAGATTTCAGACATTAAATATGAAATCAAACATTCATGCATCAAAGAAAATGCATAACAGAAAATAAACAAGCATATATCAATCAGTATGTATAACACAGAAAGCAATTGAACACCATGAGTTTGAACTAAAGATATTTGTATTAATCTAGAACTTTTGTACATGGGGTTTTACTCTACACAGCTCTCTACTTCTGCTCTCCTATGCTCTCTTCAATTGATTATGCTGCTAATGTTACAATTATACAAGTGAGGGTGTCTATATCCATTTTCCCTCCGGCTCCTAAAACTGTCTAATATAAGAATTCAAAGCTACCTACTAACATTTACTAGCATAAATGCCTCTTAGTCCTTCAGACGAGAGTGAGATGCTCAAGGTCTAATTACAATCTACAAGTACGCCTTTTCTTAATTGTTTCATTTATGTTTGGTGTATCAAACTTCAAAACTTTCAAACAATTCATCATGTGCCAAAATGCGTTGGTGCTTGCCCCACACTCGCTTGTTGTTGGCGATGCTCTTGCATCATACTCCCTCGCTTGAAAATTTTCATGGGCTCTTGTCCATGAGCTCTCGCATGGTCTGTCCATGCTTTTGGATCTCTGTTTCATTTTCCCAGATGGCATCTTCAACTGGATGTCTCTTTGAATTGACCAAGTATTCAAAATATTCCTTTTGCCTGGTCCTTTTGCTAACTCTTTTGTCCAGTATGCTCTCCATCTGTGGCTTCTCTGCAACTGGCATCTGTTTAGTCCACTAAACCTCTGGTTGTTCACTACCTATTCCTACTTCTTCAGCTTTGTAAGGGTACAAATATGAGATGTTGAATATCGGAGAAATTCTGATCCCATTGGGTAAACATGGTCTGATCTTCTTCATCTTCAGTTTGTTATATGTCCCCTTCAGGAACCTTTCCTTTCTCAGATGTGCCAGAATCAAATCACCAACCTCAAATTGAAGTTGTCTTCTGTGTTGATCTACTCTGCACTTATACTCTTGGCTCGAGTTCTGCAATCGCTCCTTCACCTGGCTGTGAAGTTCCTTCATTGCTTCTGCGAAATCCTCTACACTAGCACTCCTAGTTGAATTATGTTTTGAATCTCTCAATTTAGATACTCCTCTTGGTTGCATCCCATAAACAATTTGGAATGGACTCTGCCCTGTGCTTCTATTTAGTGAGTCGTTATATGCAAATTCTACCTGTGGCAAAATATTGTCCCACTAACTATGGTGTTCTGTCACCAAGCTCCTCAGCAAGTCTCCCAAACTTATGTTCACAACTTCTGTCTGTCCATCCGTATAAGGATGATAAGCTAAACTGAACGACAAGTTCGTTCCCATATTTTTCCATAAGGTTCTCCAGAAGTGTCCCACGAACTTGGTGTCTCAATCCGAAATTATGCTCCTTGGTAAGACGTGAAGTCGAATGACTTCTTTGAAAAACAGATTCGCAATGTGAGTTGCGTCAATAGTTTTCTGACACGGTATAAAGTGTGCCATATTAGAAAATATATCTACCACCACAAATATCGATTCAAACCCTCTTTGTGTTCTTGGCAGCCCCAATATGAAGTCCATGCTTACTGCATCCCATGGCCTCTCAGGTATGGGTAACGGTTGATAAAAGCCTGTATTCTGCCTCTTTCCTTTTGAATGCTGACAAAGTATGCATCTGTCCATGAATGTTTTGACATCTGCTCTCATTCCTGGCCAAAAATATGATTCGTTTAGATTTGAGAATGTCTTGTCATAACTGAATTGCCCGACCAATCCTCCACTGTGTTTCTCCTTCAGCAAATTCTCTCTCATGGAACATTTTGGAATACAAAGTTGATTACCCTTAAACAATAATCCTTCCT
>JASDQU010751287.1:16254-30445 GCA_032191745.1 Picea mariana | reverse complement strand
CAAAAACTATTGATTATTTCTCATATATTGTGCATGGTGTATTGTGGTGTATTGGTGTAACTCTTATACTATTGTTCATTGCTCATTGGATATAATTGAATGGTTTAAGTATAAGTTGAAAAAGGTTTTTAAATTGTACTTGATACTGATTCACCCCCCTCTCAGTATCAACATGAGGCTCAATCTTTGAGTCATGGTGGGGTTAAAAGAGGGCTCTCGGGCCTATGAGAAAGTCGTAGCATGGGCATCAGCTGGAATTTTGGGTGCTAACTAGGGTGCCCATGAGGGTATGATAGGATATTTAGGATATTTAGACACTTAGTATTTAGTTAAGATCAAATTGGTTTAATGTGTCTTTAGGTAAAAGTTTGTTTCTTTAGTAATATGATGGTCATGATATGTTCCAGACATATCGATTGACCTAACGACTCATATTCTCCTCAATAATACCAAATATTGTCCGTGGCTTAATACCCAATTAGTCCATGATCTCTATTTAAAGAGAATGGAGGGTCATTTTCTAAAGATTGATTATGAGAAACTCTCTTGTAAAATATTTTTATTTTGCATTAACATATTTCCTCAAGTGGCCAAGTTGGATGGGGTTGTAGACTATTTCCCTCTTAGATGGTTTTAACCACATAAAAAAATTTGTGTTATGAATTTTTATCTATTTGTCTGAATAGTTTTTTAAGTTGTCCGTTCTGTGTGAGAATACCATGTTTTGTCAAACAAAAAATTTCTAGTTCAACTCCTCAAGTTGATCCCACTTTATATATATGGTTGGTAGGAAGTATTTTTTACTTGACCCATACCTAAATATACCTTTTTTGAACTTATGCTTATACTGAGAGGGGGGGTGAATGAGTATAAGATAATTTTTACTGTATTTAACCATTCATTAATCATTCATTAACTGAGAAACAATAATCACATATAAAATCAAATCACAATGCATATAGTTTAACATGGAAACTCTAATATCCTTAATTAAGCACCAAATCAACAAGATCTAAGCACCAACCTACTGGAGACACCAATATCCTCAACTGAGCACCAACCTAGTAACATCTATAGGCACCGAACTACTGGAGACACCAATCTGCTCACGTGAGAACCAAATCAACAAGATATGTGTAGACAACAATTCAACATATTCATACAGATAATACTTTTGACTTCACCTGGATGCTTCATTCCATATATAATCCTTCAAACCCTAGTCACATGTATCCTCCATTCCCTAACAAGCATCATAGCATCATTCTGATAATATAAAACCCGACGCCAACATAAAAACCTCAGAATAACACATATGAAAGAATCACAACCTCAAAAGAGTGCATACGATATAATCACAAACCTTCATTTCTTCATAACGCACCTTGAGAATAAGAAACACCCCAAGAAAATCCTTTAGACTTCTCTTGCACACCTTCAGATACCAAAAATACACCCTGACACCTTTAGTGCACCTCATATCACTTATGCGCACTTGCTCTCTTGCTTGGTTACACTACAAATGCCAAGATATATAAAGTATTGATAATAATTATATCCCCACTTTTAGGGCTGATCTGTAAATACTGGCTAAGTCGACCTCTATTTTCTAGCTGGGTGGTTAGATGGAAAAATTCATATCTCCTCTTTCATAGGGAGTTAGAGGGAATTCCATATACTATTGGAAAGGTCTTGAAATAATATTTCCAACTATATAATGTGTGCTCCCATTTGAGCTAGGTATTTAGGTAAAAAAATTCTTCAAATATAGGGCATCCAAACTGATCATTAAAAACCCAAAAACAATATTTCCAACAATATTCATCTTGTAATATTTATCTTAGACATCTATAGGATTGCAATCTTTATCTTGGACATTTGTAGTCTCCCCCTGTCTTTGAAATCAATGTAAACAATATTTCCAAAAACAATATTTCCAACAATATCCATCTTGCAATCTTTATCTTGGACATATGTAGGATTGTAATTTTTATCTTGGACATTTTTAGTCTCCCCCTGTCATTGACATTAATGAAAACAATATTTCCAACAATCTCCCCCTTTGTCATTGATGTCAACCCTTATTCAATTTTGATACTCCCTGTATCTACAAATTTCTTTGTGTTTTCAATTCTTCCTCTGTGTGCAACTTCTCTCTCTTTGACATCAATGGAAAAGGGTCACTCCCCCTAATCTTGTGCTTCCATTTATTGGCAATATGAGAGAGATATCACTCCCATACAACATTTTTATCCTTTTAATTTATTGAGTATGTAAACGTCTCTTGAGGTTCTGTTTTCATTTCCCACTAATCTTCTTGAAGCTGCTTTCCTTATCTCACACCCTTTAGAATGAAATGTGAGATTGCAACCTTGATCACACATTTAGATGTCATTTATAAGATTATTATTTAACCCTTAAATATACAACACATTATGTGTCTTAGTCTTTCCATTATCACTAAAAATACCCTTTCTAACTATCCTTGCATAATCTTTTTCTCCAAAAGAAACAATGCCTCCTTTTTCTTCCTTCAAGGTGAGAAACTTGGTTTGGTCCTATTGGATGCAGGCCAAGTCAGGAAGAAATGATATTTTTTGAGGAGAATCATGCAACGAGGAAAGGAAATCCGGAAGGAGAAGCAACACGTGTAAGAGAAGAAAGCGAGGTGCACATGCAAGGAACACCTAATGATGCTAGGGTTAGGGATTTTGTAATGTATTGTAATGGCTGGTGAGACAAGGATATAAATAAGTAGTGCTTAGAGGAAGAAGAGAGAGACAGAGTGAGGGACAGAGACACAGACACACACAGAGGGAGAGAGAATTGTAAGAAATATATGAGTCATTAAGTTGGTGAGGTAGGAAATTAGTGAGGGACTCGATCTCGAGGGTTAGATCATAGGCTGAGGATCCTGGTGTGATCTAGTCAGCCTCATAGGGATCGCGGATCCTGTGGAAGAGAATGAGACCTAAGATTGTAAACACAAACAACGTGATACATTACTGAACCATAATAGAAGATTGAGAGATATATCTTTGTGGACATAGCGCAGGAGGGGGTGAACCATGGTAACACATGTGTTATGTGAATGAATGTATACGTCTTGTTGGAAGATTAATTTTTGAATGTTAGATGAATGAATTAACTAGTTAGATATGGTATTCCACATGCATGAATAAAATGACTATTATAGTTAGATGTTAGAATGAATGAATAAATATTACAAAGTAAAACCGTAGATCTCCACTCATTCCTAGGTTGCAAACACCTGAGTATTGTAGCCACCAATAGATTTATCTTGGGTGATACTGCATAGTACACTTTGTGTGTTGTGTTGCCTTCTGGTCTACCAGAGGGGCCGATAATTTTAAATAGAGTTTGTTGGGAGCTTATCAAATATGAACCATGGTCAATATATGATAGTAATATAGAATCATAATAACCCATAAGGAATCCTAAGTAAGACAAATACCAATATAAGAAGAGTAGAAAACCAACAAATGGTTTTGTTGTTGGTTGGTTGGAAGAAAATGGGATTGAGTATGTGAGATTTGTGGAATACGCGTCAAAGGAATGTTAGACCAGCTAACAAGACGTTGAGAGAATGAGAATATAAAAGGGAATGTTGAGACTGTGGAGTCCAACAAAGGCTGAGGTAGAGAGTTGGTTCAAGACAAAGGAGCTAGAGTTTGCATAGAAAGATAACATAAATCTAAAGTTGACACCGCACAAATATCTGGACAAGTATGTATTCAATGACTTGCATGAATTATTTTTCTATGATTTCCCACATGTATTGCAGGAGTGGATAAAAATTATTTAAATACAACCATCCTACCAATTGGATTAGACAACTAGAGCGGAATCCTGAAGAGATTGTGCAGTTACAACTAGTTGATAATAATTTTACACGTGCATTGTTGTAGGATTTCTCACATAATTTGTAGTAGATACAACGAAGTCTTATACCGAAGCTGAACAAGAGTTCTTGAAAGGACCTTGAGGTAGGTACATCATATCGTTATATACTTCCATTAAGATATTACTATATAACAAAGGTGTAATGACAATGGAGTCAGACAACTAGACTTGCTTGCGTGCATGGGGGAAGGGGGGAAGCACTAACATGAGAAAGAAAAATGGAAGGTGAAGTGGATAAAGGAAATAAGGAGGAGGAATTGGACCCAATTATGATGGACGAAGACCAGATCAAGCGGATCATGGTAACGGCTGGAAAAACACGCACTGGAGTACCCTACCAATATAAGGTGAACACCAAGAAGAGAGTCGTAGCCACGAGGGAAGGCTTGAAAAGTGATGAAGAGGAGGTAGAGGATATTCGGGCTGTGGAGCAGATTGAGGAAATCTTGTGCACAAAATATGAGAGAAAGACAAGAGGTCCAAGAGCAGGAATATAAGGAAACACTCCTATCAATATTAGTGTCAGTGTGGAACCCATAAACCCATGTGCAACTAATACACCAAGTAGAACACCACCATTTAGACAACCGAATTTCGGGAAAAGGAAGACAACATGAAGTACATATACACAAGGAACAACAACTGGGGGAGCTAGTTTAGGAAGAATTAGTCATGTATCTACATCGTACAGAGGTACTAGTTCAACATTCAGGATGGTAGGACATGATCCCACCACCAGGTTACCATAATTCAAAGGGGAAGCATCGGAGGACCAGGAGAAGCACCTATTTATCTATGAAAGTATCTGGGAAGAGAACTAGATCACAAATGAGGAAACTAAAATTTCACAGTTAGCTATCATGCTAAGAGATCGCGCACTGGATTGGTACATAATTTTAGCTACAAATAGTCCACCAGGGACAACCAAAACGATTGGAGATATCAAGAAGCTATTGATAAATGAGTTCCAAAAGCCTAGTTCAGAGGATCAATACATGAACAAGATGATAAATTTTAGACAGAAACCAGGAGAATATATGTGAGAGATTGACCAGAGATTCAAACGATAGAAAGGAAAGATAGAACAAAAATCATTTAATCATCTGCATACAAGAAGGAGAACAAACAGGGAATTCAAACTGAATGCCAACATTGGAGATTTCAGCATGGGAGATATTATACTGGATTTAGGATCCGAAGTAAATGTGCTACCCAAGAACACATGGAAATGTATGGGAGAACCCAAATTAGGATATTCACTTATTCAGATAAAACTAGCAAATCAACACATAGTTCTACCAATTGGAAGACTAAAAGGAGTGACAATAGATATGGATGGAGTGTGCACTAAAGCCAACTTTGAATTAATATATATAGTGTATGGCACAACACCTTAACCCAAATTTCTTGGCTTCTACTAGTCATTTGACAATCAGGCCATAATCAACTTGAAAATGAGGACTATGGCATTTGAGTAAGGAGAATATAGAGTCATTGCACCATTGGACCCATCTGAAGGGGAAAGGTTTGTAGAACCTACTTTCTTGGACTTGGAGGAAATTAACTAGTTGTACATAACAATCGCGTGAGAAGAAGATTATGTGAACCCAACTGCAGATGGGGTACTCATTTGGAGAAGCATCACCTCATGTGCGTTAGACTCAGATACAGTCTTAGAAAGATGGAAATAGAGGTTACACGAAGTATCCACAAGAATATGAGCAAGAATAGACCATGTAGTAAGATGGGTAGGTACGAAGATAAGGGAACCTCTCAGCTTCCATAGGGTGAATGACTTAGAAGCATTATTAACACGGTATGAAGATGAAGTGTTATAAAATTAGAGGTTCTTAGCCATGGATATAGCACTCAAGGCAACACCTACAATATGGTGGGGTGCACACAAATAAACAATCAAGGACCAGTACCAATGCAAGCGGTTACTGCACATTAGGTTTGGTGTAGAACAAGGAAGCAACTAGCTGCAGAAATATGACGGATAGGGGGCACCAACATAACACTTGGACAAGTTCATAACGCTATGGAGAATGACAACATCGAAGGAATGGCCTCATCATTTTGTTCACACATTAAAAGGGATCCCAACAAACAAGTATATAGACCAGGAATTGCGCAGAGGAACTACAAACTAGACAATATTACAACAGAAATTTATAGTCACTTTCTCATTTGAGCATGAGAACCCCAACATAGAATCGGCACTCAAACAAATCAGAGGGGTATTATTGATTAAACAATTTGAAGTTGAACTCATGACAGAATAACGACAACAAAACAAAGAGATAGTAAAAGACCTATTGTCATGCTACCACGTGTAGGAAGAAGCACCAGATGAAGACGACCCATGAAATTTTCAGATTGAGGAAGTTGAAGTGGAAAGAGAGTTGGAAGGTCCACCTCTAGAATCAAAAGTTTTTTTTTTGTGTCAATCCAGGTTAAGAAATTCAACATTGGGACAGTTGAGAATCAAAAAATGGCCAGCATTGGAGACTATTGGGATGAACAAATAGTAGAAAGCATAACAGAGTTACTACGCAAGTACAACGACCTGTTCCCAACAACATTCAAAAAAATGAAAGGCATATATGGAGAGCTAGGTGAAATGAAGATACCGTTCATAGCTAAGGTAAGACTGATTAGACAACGACCATACAGACTAAACCTTATATATAATAAAAAATTCAAAGTCGAAATCGCTAGGATGTTGGAGGATGGAATCATAGAACCTGTAGAGGAATCTGAATGGGTAAGCCCGATGGTAGTTCAGAAAAATAAACAAGGGGGGATAAGGATATGTGTCGATTTAAGGAATTTGAATGATTCATGCCTACATGACCCATTCCCTACTCCTTTCATGGATGAGATGTTGGAGAACGTAGGAGGACATGAATCTTGTTCATTCATCGATGAATTCTCAGGATACCATCAGATTAATATAGCCCTGGAATATAGATACAAGACCAATTTTTCCACGAAATGGGGATCCTACCATTACATAGTCATGTCATTTGGACTGAAGAATGCACCAACAATATTTTCCATAGTAGTCATAGTTGCATTCAAAGAATTCATCCACCAGTTTCTAGAGGTATATTTGGATGATTCGCCAGTCTATAGTCTATTGAAAGACCATGTAGGGGTGTTGAGGTTGATGTTAGAAAGATGCAGGCAGTGTCATATATCATTAAACATCAAGAAGTGTATCTTCAGAACACCCTTTGGGATACTATTGGGCCATATAGTATGCAAACAAGGCTTGGTAGTAGATCCTTCCAAGATTGCAGTAATTGTTAATCTACCACCACAAAAATCAATCCGTCAGTTAAGAGAAACATTGGGACACATAGGATACTACAGGAAATTTATAAAGGGGTATTCACAGATCACTATTCCAATGGAGAAATTGTTAAGAAAAACAACAAGTTTCAGTGGAATGAGGACTGTCAGCATGAATTGGACACCCTGAAAGAGAAGATGGTAACCACACCAATACTAATATTCCCAGATTGAGAAAATACATTCCATGTACATGTAGATGCATCAACCATAGCACTTGGAGCTATTTTTGCATAGCTAGGATCTGGATAATTGGACCATCCTATAACAATCGCTAGCAGAAAACTGTCAGAATCGAAGCAGAATTACAATACCACAAAGAGAGAAGGCTTAGCTATGATCTACACTCTTCAAAATTTTAGACATTATTTATTGGGAAAAAATTTCAAGATGTTCACAGACCATTCAACTCTCAAATACCTCATCAATAAACCAGTGTTGGGGGGGAGAATTTGTAGATGGTTATTGATGTTCCAAGAATTTGACTTTGAAGTGATAGTCAAACCAGGGAAGTTGAATGCAGGACCTGATCACCTGTCGAGGATCACTAATGGAGAGGAACCTACGAATTTAGAGGACAAGTTAACCGACACGTAGTTATTTTTAGTCCAAGTAGCCGATGAATACTTCGTAGAAATCATTCAATACTTTAGTACAGGGACTGCACCACAAGAATTCAACACTATGCAGAAGAAAAATCTGGTAGTCAGGGGTGCAAACTATCAATTGATTACAGGAAAATTATACAAAATGGGTGTAGATAACATATTGAGAAGATTTGTGTTAGAACATGAAATACCTAGGATTTTAGTAGAATCCCATGAGGGAATAGCAGGAGGAAATTATGCAGGAAAAGCTAGCGTGTCGAAGGTATTACACGTAGGACTATGGTGGCCGACTGTTCACAGAGACTCAAAGGACTACTGCTAGAAATGTGATGTATGTTAGAGGGTGGATAAACCGAATAGAAGGGATGAGATGCCCCTCAGACCACAAGTGACCTTGCATGTATTCTAAAAATGGGCAATAGATTTTGTGGGACCAATTAACCCACCAACAAAAAGGTCAGGAGCGAGGTACATTATTACCGCGATAGAGTACTTAATAAGATGGGCAGAAGAAACACCAGTAAAATATTGCAGCGCATAGAAAACAACACACTTCTTGTTTGAGAAAGTGATCACTAGATTTGGATGCCCAGGTATTTTGATGAGTGACCAGGGCACTCACTTAATTAACAACACTATTAAGGCTATGACTGAGGAGTTTAAATTTTATCATCAAAAGAGTACACCATATCATCCTCAGGCAAATGGAACAATGAAAGCCTTTAATAAGATCCTCGAGAGTGCACTGAAAAAGATTCACAATGTTAATAGGGATGATTGGGACTTGAATATACCAACAGTACTGTGGGTGTACACGATCACATGCAAAAAATTGATAGGGAAGACACCATTTAGATTGGTGTATGGACAAGAAGAAGTGGTTCCATTAGAGTTTTTGGTACCTAGTCTGAGCGTAGCAGCAATTATTAACATGACAGAGTGAGGTGTAGTGCATGAAAGGCTAATTTAGTCGATGGTCATGGAAGAAGATAGGATTCTAGCAGGTTTTCACCAAGAAGTACAGAAAGAAAGGGACAAAGCATGGCATGATAGACATATCAACTTCAAAAAGAAAAATTTCAAGGAGGGAGATTTAGTCTTGGTGTACGACAATAAATCTCTTCAACACCTAGGAAAACTTAGAATGCATTGGTTAGGACCATACAAAGTAAAGACTGTCACAGATGGGGGAGTTGTACATTTGAAGGATTTAGGAGGAACATAAATCAGAGGGATGATCAATGAGAGTTGAATGTAGTTGTAAAGGGACAATAGACCTCCTAGCACTTGAAAAAAGAAAAATAATAATAAACAAAGCAACATAGGGGTTACCGCACCAGACATGAAAATAGAGAAACAAAGGGGTAGCGCGTCGAAAAGAGAATGCACACACACACTCGGAAATGCTAGTGTGACAAAGAAAGGACCAACAGTCACTAAAAGGCGGAAACAATGGAAATGGCGAGTACAAAAAATAGGCGCCAATGGACGATGGCTATCAAAATTTAATGACAATAACGATTGATGGGATGTCGCATTAATCGCGCCAAATGGTGACGGTAAGGGAATTCAATGGCAAGTAAGCAGGAAGCGTCGGTACATTCAAAACACAAGTTGGGTAACGTCTTTGAGAAGTTTCACATGATTCCTATATAAGGTAAGCACGTGGGGATCAGAAGGGTTATTGTGAAATTGAGAGAAGCACAAAGAGACATAGTATAAGAGGGAGAGAGTGAGTTTGCAGAAGTTACAGAGCCAACTAAGCTCGAAGAAGAACATCTTTACCACCATGGCACCACCTAAGCTAGGAGCATCAAGCCATGCCTACATACAACCTTGAAGCAACCTTAGAGAACCTCTGTAGCCACAGGGAAGAAAACAACAACCACCTCAGCTTCCGGAATTTGTCAACTTGGATGAAATCCCATTGCCCAATATGGAACCAGGAAGCCCCACACCAGTGGTTGAGGAAACCCAACAGACAACACTAGTGGGCATGGATATCGACATGTCGGAAGTAGGACAGAGCCAGTAGAACCATGATACAGTAAATCCTTCACACTCTGAAAGACCCGAAGAAGCCTCGAGGGTTAATGGGATGGTCCCGAAACAGGCAGAAATGGCCGCACTAGAAAGGTCACACACAACCACACTGAAGTAGCCACATGAGGGCATAATATAAAATGTCACCAAACGGGTAGAGAAGTATCCAGAAGAGAGAACAATGGAGGCTGGAACCTCGAGTCAGCCACCACAGTGGAAGGACAAGAAACCAATAGCAATATCACCACATAGCCAGGTTGCCACAACCATATTATTTCCTTTCATTTCAGAAGGGGTGTGTGTCGCGAGTAACCTATTAGGCCACATAGAAAAACTATGCTACTCGGATCACGATGTGACCAATACCGACAAATTTTCATAGTTTTCCAAGAAGGTTTACCTAGATACTATGGGTATAGGACACTTCGGCGAACCAATTAACCAACCAAAATAGTGGGCAACTGGACTGGCCAAAACTGAGATTCTAGGCCTATTGGAGATCCCTCACTTTGGAAGGGGCTAGGACGTAACCTATTGCGTCAAGCAGCTGATAGCAGTTACCCACAAAGGATACCTATAGGTGGAAGATCTCGTCTCGATAGACGTAGAGCTCATTACATATATTACAGGGTTGCCAGCTAGGGGGGGAGACACCCGTGCAGTTCCTCAATGGCAAGACGAAGGAGAAGGCATTGGTCGAGGAAATGAAGAAGACATATGGTACAGAAAGAGGGTCATGCAAAATCATAATTAAGTGCATCAGTGACGCAACAACAAGGATGGCCACAAAAATCATGGCATGCAAGTTACTCAAGAAGTGCCACAAAGAGGAAGTCCCTGTCAGGGTCATCGCAGCTGCAGCACAATGTGCGGAGGGAACTATACTCAGTTGGGCCCCGTACTTGTTAAATATGTTCCTGGAAGATTGCAAGGATGCACAGGACCTGGGGACAAAAATTCACTATTCTTGGCTCCTCGTCCTAATCGCCTTGGTTGGTTGGAGGGAGCCTAAGTATACATACTTTACCAAGAGATCCAATCATTTTCATGCAGCGCGATACCTATCACTAGGGAGAATTTCAGACCCTAAAAACAAAAGTGTGAATGCAAACATGTTCGTAGGGTATTACAACGACCTGAGCAAAGCATTGCCAACACTTGGTAGATTATGCCAGAAGTAGTCAAAAAATATCAGGGCATAGCCAACTTTAAAGCAACCAGGCATGCAGTATGGATCCTAGTACAGAAGGATATTGAGAATGAATGGCTACATTTGAGGTACTGCATCAAGGAAGAGGACATAGAAATGACCATCAAGGATTGACACAATGACTGGAGGGTTCTAGACCTAAATCAAGAGATGTCTGCAGATAAGGAGGCTAATGTAGGGCCATAACATACATCTGTAGGAGACAAAAGGATGCACAAGAAGCCAAATCTAGGTCATCACCCGGTGCAACAGAAGAAAGGGGATGCATCCAAGAAAGGTACTCAGGCATGGAAGAAGAACAACACCTAGGCACCACAGGAATAGAAAAAAGAGACTGAGATAGCATAGGGGACCACATCAAGTGCTACTCAGCAGGAGCAAGGCCATACCAAGAGGCCAATCATAAAAACGAGGGGTGTGTGCAAGAAAAGTATGGCGCACAAAGCAGCACCAGAATATACGTGCACGGAGGACAACGCAGACCTCGTGGCCCAAATGGTCTGGGATTTTGACGCAGACAATGAAGGATTTTGACGAAGCCCAACATCAAAGGGAAAGGATTCAGGATGAGCTGGAAGACATGAGGCAAATCCTCGAGTAGATCAGAGAAACACAGAGGGACGACAGAGGAATAAAATCAATCCCCACAACATCACAGACATGATCCAAGGTTGGATCGAGGGAGTAGGATAGGATCCAGATGACAACACAACTGAGCTTGATGTTTCACGTTACACCCAACATGTTTCACATGGATGAAATTGTGGGTCAGACACCCTTGAAATATTTTCCCCAAATGCAATTGGTAATGACATGGATACCAACCAAGGAATTGCATAAACTACAAGTCAACATCGCGTAGGAGGTACAGTCGTGTGCACGGATAGATGCAATAGAACTGCAATAGACAAAGGACAACAAAGAAGCATTGGAATTAGTTCTCAAGTAGGTCAAGCTTGATACCAAAGATGATAAATATCGTGTGGATAGGCTTGAGAAGGGATTGGTTGTAGCCTATGACAAAGTTCCAAAGAGCGTGCAGACAACAAAGCTCACGATGACGCTAAAAAATGATCATACTGGGCAGAAAATCGATCAATACAGGAAGGGGATCAAGAGCCTCTCGGAGAAACTCATCCCTACCAATCCCCCAAAGTTGAAGGAGTAAAGGAAGTAGGAAGCAACATGGTAGATGGAGGAAATGGAGCGACAAGTACGCACAACTGTCGACTTGTTTGATAAAGCAACACAACTATGGAAAAATATGGAGGAGGATCAACAGGTCTAGCAGTGGGACCAAGAAGAGGAGAAGATAAGCGCAGCTATCCAGGACCTCAAGTAGTGGAAGAAGACGATTCCAATCACTGAGCTACTCAAAGGAGTACAAGATATGAAGAATCTACAATCAGAACTCATAGTTGCGCAAGCACAGAAGAAGGAGCGACAAGCTCAAATGGAACCTCTCCAAGAGTGGGAAACAAAGTTCATTGTGCAATCATAAGAGGCAAAGAAGAACATGGCACAAACTTAGGCAGAGTGTGCAGAGATGATCGACGATGATATTGTAGAGCAAGTATTGGACATAATTAAATAAAAGATCACGTAGGCTCAAACACAATTAAAGGAACTCACAGAGAAGTTCCAGGCACTTGTAGGAGCTATCAAAGAAGCACACAAATTTTAGGTGGCTCAGGACGAGCCACATGTCAGTGTTGGGGGCCTGTTGGATGTAGGCCAAGTCAGGAAGAAAGGTTATTTTTGGAGGATAAGCATGAAAGGAGGAAAGGACATCTGGAAGGAGAAGTATCATGTGTAAGAGAAGTAGGCGATGTGTGCATGCAAGGAAGACCTAACGAAACTATTATTAGGGATTTTGTAATGTATTGTAATGGCTGGTGAGCCAAGGATATAAATAAGTAGTACTTAGAGGAAGAAGAGAGAGACAGAGGGAGGGATAGAGACACAGACACACATAGAGGGAGAGATAATTGTAAGAACTTTATGAGTCATTAAGCTGGTGAGATAGGGAAGTAGTGAGTGATTCGATCTTGAGGGCTAGATCATAGGCTGAAGAGACTGGTACGATCTAGTCATCCTGACAAGAACCTAGGAGCATGTGGAAGAGAATGAGACCTAAGATTGTAAACATGCACAACGTGATATATTATTGAACCATAATAGAAGCTTGAGAGACATATCTTTGTGGACGTATCCCAGGAGGGGGTGAACCATGGTAACACCTGTGTTATGTGAATGAATGTATATGTCTTGTTGGCTGATTAATTGTTGAATGCTAGATGAATGAATTAACTAGTTAGATATGGTATTCCACATGCATGAGTAGAATGAATGTTATAATTAGATGTTAGAATGAATGAATAAATATTACAGAGTACAACTGAATATCTCCACTAGTTCCTAGGTTGCAAACACCTGAGTATTGCAGCTGCCCATAGAACTATCTCGGGTGAGACTGTACAGTACACTCTCTGTGTTGCGTTTCCTTCTGGTCTATCAAAGGGGCCAATAGTTTTAAAGGGATTTTGTTGGGATCTTATCAAATCTGAACCAAGGTCAATCTATGATAGTAAGATAGAATCAGAATAACCCATAACGAATCCTAAGTAAGACAAAGACCAATACAAGAAGAGTAGAAAACCAACAGGTCCCTTCTCATGTGTTTTGAACATCCATTGTCAATGTACCATTTGTTCCCTTCATTTTGATCATAAAGTGTAAGTCTACATTCTTCCTTCTTTGGTTCTTCTTGCTTCCTTTTCGATACCCTGGTGTGTTCTTCTCTATGCTTGGTAGGAACATATTCTTCCTTGTTTTGTTTAGGAGACTTTATCATTATCATGCTACTTCTACAGTCACGCGCTATGTGCCCATATTTATTGCACTTATAACATTTAGTATTAAGTAGAGGAGAATGAATTATAGTTTCTATTAGAAAACCCATGAGAACTTCTGGTTTTGTAAGAACCACTATTTCTATCTCTCACATGATCACTCCTTGCATAAGATCTACAATCTATTGCTTTATGGC
>JASDQU010751287.1:0-11421 GCA_032191745.1 Picea mariana | reverse complement strand
GCGTGCATATGAACGACTGAGGCATCGATGCCTAGATCCATGGTTGAGATTGAATTCCGGACCACCCTGTCCATTCTACTTTTAATGGTGGGGGGGGTCCGGAATGTTGGTTAAACATTGCGTTCAGACCTACGGTCCAATGGCAGGAGCACCGATGGACGGATGACGGTTTTTTTTGGACCCCCCTGACCGGTCTAGTTTTAACGATGGGGGGGGTCCTGAATGGAGTGATTTTCTGGTGGGCCATTTTTCTCTACGTGGCAGGAATCCATTGGTCCAGACTCCCACCACGTACCGCTCATCATTTTCTGACATAACCCCCCGTCACCCCATGACATCATTTTCCACTTTTTTCCCTAAATATCACATCTCATAACTTCATCATTCCACTCCCCCCCTGTTCACACGTTACAAGTCCCTTCATCATGGTAAATTCCCAATCAACACCCTCCACGTCACCCTGTCGTAATTGTCATTTATTGCTACCTGCCATCTCACACTCTAAAGGACCCATTGCCCATTTATTACAGGCTAACTTATCTGTTAGCCGGTTGATCTGTCTCCCACACCCAACGGGTATCCGTTTGCTCAAAACTACCCTTTTTCCCTCATTCTCCCATTGTTTACTTTGTCCATCGCACCAGAGAATTTTTCCTTGTCTTCCCTCTGTTTTAGTTAGCCATAAAAAACCACAGTCATCCCCACTAATGTTTTGTTTGACTTGCATGTATTTTCACAGTGATGGCGCCAAAATAAAAGAAAGCAGAAGCTGAGGAAAATTCTTTCCTCTCACCTCCTGTCAACCTTGACATAATCCATTTGGATGACAAGGATCATTTAATTGCAGACACCAAGTGTGAATTTGGCTTCGCAGATTTACAGTCATGGCTCAAAGAGACTTTCTTAGATCACAGCAATGAAATTGGGATCTGGGAATCCAACCTTCCTCTGTATATTTTCCCCCAAGTTCACCATTTCCCTAAATTCACCCTCAAATGCCAGGCACATTACATCCTCGACCAGAGAGCCATAGTATATTCATCAGGAGAAACTCTTTTCTTCATCACACCAGAGGCCATTGATCAGATGATGTAGATACCCAGAACTGATCCTGCCTCCCCTTTTAACCTTGAATTCATCACGGAGCTATACCAGAAACTATCATTCCCTCAGAGAGCCCAGATTTTTGAGTTTTTCCTCCCTCGGGTTGCTCAGCTCCCCAAGACAAATCCCTCGTACCCTTCCTCCCTGTTCTCAGAGAAGGGAAACCAAGTCATTTCATCACTCTGTGCTCTTCTTGGTTATTTTTCTGACCAATGGGTGGATGAACCCATATTGGGTTTTCTGTCCATCTTCTCCAAAGAAGAAAGACCCACCATGCAGTTCGACTACAACACTTTCCTGGAGGACAGTGTTCACGAGAAGTTCTTAAATTTCTCTTCAGAAGGCATGTTCCGGTATTCCTCAATACTGGTCTACATGTTCACTTTCTTTCAAGCGGACAGGTTCTCCTTTTCAATGCATAAAATGGACAAGGACAGGAGGCCGCAGGCGATAACAACTTGGACTTCACTACTCAGACAAAATTCAAAAAAGTTCAGTTTCAAACAGTTTATCGAGCAGTTCTACCATCCTATGGTGAGCATGCTCAGTGGCAGACATGAACCAAGAATAAATGAGGAGATTCAGAGGATTTTACACCTCTCAAACCTTGCAAAAACTGGAGACTGGTATCTTTACCAAAACCACACCGAGATCAAAGTATATGGATGCGAGTTGGCTCCATACAAATTTCCCAAGTATCTACCCGTGAGGATATTTTCCCTGGAGTATATAAGGCAAATGATAAACTCAGATGACATACATTTTTTTTCTCTGAAAAAGAAACATCAACTTAGAATTAAAGGGAAAATAGGGTCTTTCATCTGTAATAGCCGAGGCGCCGAGGAGGAAGAAGACATATTTTTGAATGAAATGAAGTTTCAGGTTAGTTTCATATGGCACTATGATCCATGTGGGACAATTTCTGAGATGAGGGTTAAAAATAAAAATATTCCATATGTTCATACACCCAAACCTAGGATAGAAAAGTTTGCAAATCAAACAGAATGTGAGCCAAACACTCCGGTTGAGATAGAACAGCAGGACCCTTCGGTTATCATCTCATAGACTACTACACCACAGGTTCCCAAGGAGAAAATACCCAGGAAGGATACTTCACCTTCAGTCTCCAAAGTCTCAACTGAAGATTTCAAATTACAATGAAAAGGCCAAAAACCAGTCATGCACCTAACCCGACTAGTGAAAAGGGAATCCAATCCACTGCAACTATGAAAGATGATCGATCACTTCTTAGCACAAGAAGAAAGCAGATCATGTCTACAATTTTTCCTAAGAATCCTATGGATACTTCGCTAGTTGACTAGCTAAGCAAAGTAGGACCAAAGTTGAGTGTTTTTGAGAAGTATGACCTGATAAAAAAGAAAAATCAGATGCTGACCTACAGTACTTATGCTCAGTTTTGGAAATAGACATCAACGACACAACACATATTGTTGTATGCATTCGATACAGAGAAGGGTAGAATGCACATGGATTTTCTGTAGGCATAGGTGTCAGACCCGAAATCCATCACTGATTACAAAAGGGCAACATTCAAGTTTCATACTAAGGATGTGCATCCTGCTGATCAAATGGACCTACACAGGCAAACTGGGGAAATGGT
Source organism: Picea mariana (assembly GCA_032191745.1). NCBI lineage: Eukaryota > Viridiplantae > Streptophyta > Pinopsida > Pinales > Pinaceae > Picea > Picea mariana. Next base: position 8,696 of record JASDQU010751287.1, on the reverse strand, counting down.
TTTCTCCACATTGGAAAATGCTTCTACTGTGACTGCTAAATTATAGGTATCTCTGAGCAATGTCCAGACACAGCTGAAATTAGAAAAGATATCATCCTTTGCAAAAGATAACATAATTAAGACATTGGATGAATTGGTCCTCAAGATCGAGTATGACCCCTCAAATGTGAAAGTAGTTGAGGAGATGTTAAAAAATAAAAATGCTGATATAGCATCTCTAAGGAAACAATTGAAATTTCCACCAACGGAAGATGCAGAGACAAAGGAGATAGCTGATACATAAGGGGAAAAGGATGAGATGCTCAGGTTGATTATGGAGCAGAATGCACAGTTGAAAGAAATGGAAGTAGAACTGGAAAGGTTAGTGAAAGAGAAGGAACAATCAAAGCCTATGGAAGTCATTCCATTGAGCGTAGTTCCACTCACAGGAGTAAGCACAACATCCACAGCGGGAATCTCCTCAGCAAAAACTCCCTCAACAACTCCACTGACAACTCTGGAGAAGACAGTATAACAAGCAAAATCCATGAAAGAGATGAATTTGCAAGAGACAGAGATTAGCAGACTTAAAAAGGAGTTTGAGAACCTTCAGGAACTCAAGTCTTCTTACCAAACTAGCTACTCCAAGGAGAAACAAACATCAGACAAGCTCAAACAGGAATTGCAACAGCTTCAAAAGTAAACAGTGGCAAGCAAAACACTTGTTGAGGTCAAGGAAAGTATCTGGATGGATATCACCAAGTCCGTAAATGAAATATGGCCTATGGTACAAATCATGTTTGAGAAAAATGAACTAGTGCAAAGAAGCAAGCATGCTATTGAAAAAATAAGAGGAGAACTGGGAGAGATGCCCACAGAAGCCACTAAGATCATTACATTCTTGAATTCAAAAACCAAAGAAGAGTTAGAAGATTTGAAAATCAACGATAGGACGGAGACCATCCTCGAGGTCAAGAGGGTCATGACCAAAAGAGGAATGATGCTACAGCTGGAGGACAAAGTCCAAATTATGGACATAGGAGTGCAAAGATTTTTCAGCAAAATTGAAGCTCTGCAGAAGAAAGGCCTCCTTGGCTTAAGGGTCATAAATGAAGTTAATGACACTTTCTGATTATAAAAAGAAACTAGCCACCATGGCCAAAGATAGTTCGAAATTCTCAGGAATACAGGGCAGTATCACAGGCAAGGCGTTCTTAGAAGCTTTACAGTCAGACATCAGCATACAACACGAGATCCGGTACATTTTCATATTCAAGCCAACTTTTCCCAAGTATACAGAGATGGATGAAGTATACCGAAGACTACTCAAAGTCGTTGTTCCCAATCACCTTCGATGGGAAGAGTTATGCAATCTGATTGAGTAAAAGATGAGGTTTCCAAGCCCAGTCAGCTATCAAATCAGACAAGGTCGTGCAGAGAACTCACCAATAGTTTGCCCCATAAATCATCATGAAGATTTCAACACATCATCAAACAGTTCCTAATTTTTTGTATTTTGTTGAGTTAGTTAGCTAAATTTAGAACTGCCACGTCCTGATCTTTAATGACAGGATCGTATGTAATTTTTGATTATAAATACTTCAAACTTTGAAGTACCGAGGGTTGATCTTTATGCCCTGTAACCTAGAAAAACTGTAATTTTTATCAAGAGATCTTCCAGTAATACAAAGGGACTTTTCACGGGATTCTTGCATGCTATTCATTGGTGATGTTTTATTTTCTATGTTAAATGTTTTTCTCCCTCAGTTATCATATTGTTTTCTAATCTAATCTTTTAAAAGTAGCACATGTTGCAGGATTTATCTTTTTATACCTTGTTTCCGGCTTTGAAAGATCTAAATGTTTATCTTTTTGATATTACAGTGAAGAAATTCTTAAATGCTTCTTTACTTTAATTGATATTCTCATCTTTTCTTCTATTCATCACTTTATTGCTAAAGAATCCAATGAATGCATTATCTTTCCCTGTGAAAAGAATCTTTTAATTTCTGTTTAGACCTCTATCTTTATAATACAAACCCCATAGCCCAATGGAGGCGTAAAACCCTTTTCAGCCAACTTAACAAAAAAAAAAAACAAACCATTCAATCTTATTTTATTTAACTAGCCTAATATATCAAAGTTAAAACATAGCTAAATCATACAGAGAGATCCCTCTTTGACGCTGGTAGGGATAGATTCCAGTTTCGAAGTGGTTGGATAAAGTTACCTCTTGTAAATTTCTTCTACTCTGACAACCTCTGGGAATTTACAGAGTGTTAAAATAGTGGTGACCATACTGGGGAAGGAACAAACATTCAACCCCATGGTTTCTTTTTCCTTAGAAGAAAACTTTGTTTCTGAACAAATTATAAATCTGAGAAAGAGATAATGTTCAGAGGTTGTTAAATGATTGTACATAGTAATTTCGGATTCATAAAAATAAAAATATATAAAAATTAAAAAATCTGGTTCCTAAAAGAGTTTATACTCAATCCCACCCAGACCCGGAACCTGCAATAGCAACTGACAATCCATAACAGTTACTTAGAAAGAAGACCATCGCAGAAGGTTCAGGGAGTCATAGTCCCCTTCTTTTCCAGAGGAACTTGTTGCCCTTCAAGATCTCGACTTTGACACCATTTTTTAACAAATCCTGTTTAGAACGAAATCTGATAGCTTTGTGACTGAAACCATTTTAGATCCAACCATCCTGCAACCTCAGACCCTTGAAATACTATCTCCCACTGAAAAACCTCAAACCGCTCACTCTGTGCTAGCTAGTCCCTCATCCTCCTCATTTTCTGCCACCGCCCCACCTATCATTCGGGTTGTTGTCCCACCCCCTCCACCTATCATGGTAGCCAGATATACTCCCTTGGTGTTGGCTTCACCATTACATGACATGCCCCAGGACTATCAAATGAGACTCCCACAGTTCGATGGTACAGGGCCTTTGAACGCACAACAACACGTTGATAAAATGAATGACTATTTTGACTTCCAGGAAGTGGATGAAGATGATGTTCAAATGAGACTTTTTGCACAGAGTATGACTGGGGATGTTAAGAAATGGTACAAAGTCTCACGTGTTGCTTCAGTGGTCAACCTTACGATGTTTCAAAGAAGTTTTCTGGATAGATGGGAGGTAAAGAAAAATCCTCTCCAGATCTTGTCAGAATATGAAAACATCAGAAGGAATCAAGGAGAGACAGTACAAGACTACTGCACCCGCTTCAACAATCTGTACAATGTGATTCCAACCGATATTAAACCCCCACAAGGTTTGGCACTGATAAAATTCCCTGATGGTTTCGACGCTGATATGTCATATCAATTAAGAGAAAGAAACTCCATCACCCTGGAGGACATGCAGAAAAGCGTAATAAGTGTAGAGGCCAACCTGTTGGCTAAAAGGGCATGACAGAGGATGGAGAGGAGAGTCACGATTAAAGAGGAACCTTCCACATCTTCTTCTGATGCCAAACTAGATTCCTTAGCTAGAGCAATGGAAAGGATGATGGAGAGACTTACTGTAGCCGAAAGAAATCCTCCTAGAGAAAACCAACCTGCTCCACAAATTCAGAATCCTAACTTCAGAAGAAATCCTCCTCAAATCAGGCAGAGAGATCCTAGGGATCAAAGAGAATAGAGGGGTCATGGTCAATAGATCAGACCACCCCTACATGAAAATTATGTTGATGAAGGTGAAGAGGTAATTGAAGAATTAGAAGACACACACATAAACCTCATGGGTATTCATGATAACGAAGCCATTTTCCTTACTCAAGAAGAGTAAGAATTTTTCCTTCTTTCTCAAACAAAGTTGAGTGAGGAAGCTAAAAAAACCGAACAATAGGAATTTGAAAACTCCATTATGGAGGTACACAGGTAGTACAATCTGCGATGTAATAAGACAGATGAAAATTCCTCAAAAAAGGTAACCAAAACGAAGAAAATAGTCGAAACCAAGAAATCTCCTGAGCCTTCTACCAAGAAGATCCCCAAGAAAGGAAATGATAAAACTCCAGCAAAAAGAAACCCTACCATTTTACAAAGATCAACGCAGACTGAGGTTTCATCAACCAACCGACCAAATACTTCCACCCATAAAACTATGGTAGACAGATCAAAATGGCTGAGCCAAAGCAGAACGTCTACTCCTTTCAGCCTCCAAGGGGAATTAGCCAAAGTGAAAATTCCCATTACCCTATTTGAGTTGATGAGTAAGAATGCTTACCGCTTGCAGGTGATCAAAGCACTGAGCATTGAGCCTGATATAGGCACGAAGGCCTTAACCGTTGGATCGGAGAATCATTCGGACATGGTAAACCTTACTGATGATCAACCTGAACTCCTGTTTGGCCCTGAAGTTGATGGTCAAACTGACACTGATGCTATTGCTCCTTTTTACATCAGCCTTAATATACACAACCTAATTCTACACAATGCTATGTTAGATTCAGGTGCTTCCCATAACCTGATGCCTAAAGAAGTGATGAAAAAACTGGGACTCGAGGTCACCAGACATTACAAGGATTTACATTCTTTTGACTCCAACAAAGTCAACTGTATTCGGGATGATCAAGGACTTATGTATCACCCTAGTTTAGATTCCAGCAAAAAGCATGGTTATGGATGTTGTAGTCACGGACATTCCCCCGAAATATGGTATGTTTTTTTCCAGGTCTTGGGGGGACAAGTTGAAAGGCACTTTGCAGTTGGATATGTCATATGCCACCATCCTAGTATTCAGACAACAGAGAATATTGTACAGAGAGACGTTGATGAAATATATGGTCAACAGTCAGGAAAAGCCCCATAACTATCCTTTGTACTCTGCTCACTCTGATCTAGATTCCTTCATCCTGTATAACGACGACGATATGGGAGAACAAATCACTCAGTTGGAAGAAGATACACCTAATCCAAAAGAAGGCTATGAAATCACTGGGGCAGAAAGGAAAGAAAATTTAATAAGTGAAGAATTGCCAACAAATTTCTGGAGCATGGACTTCGATGGAGCTGTAAGCAAAGAAGGAGCTGGAGCAGGAGTTTGGTTGCACAATCACAAATCCAGGTATTCAGAAAACCATTCTTACAAACTGAATTTTCAATGCACTAACAACATAGCCGAGTACGAAGCTTTGATGCTCGGCCTGAAACTACTAAAGAAGTTTGGTGCCAAACAAATCATGGTAAGAGGTGATTTTGAATTAATTATCAAACAAATTAAAGGTGAGTATGCAACAAAACATCCCAGGATTAGAGCTTATAGAAATATTGTTTTGGATGCCCTTCAATGTTTCACTGAAGTTGATTTGTAGGTGATGCCTAGGGGACATAACATTTTAGCAGATGGGTTATCTACGTCAGCAAATACATGCAAGATAACTTTTCGTTCCACTCGACCATACATGGTGGAGGTGAAGTGAATACCGACTGTCCCAGACAACATCATATACTGGCAGGTATTTGGGAACGATGATCAAATTGAAGATTTTCTACAATGTAAAAATGATTTTGAGTGTATAAACATACACTTAGAAAATGATGATGAGAATGTGAATAAATCTATTTTTGGAAATGATAGTCTAAATAAAATAGATTCAGGAGAGTTAGGAGAATATGAGATAGAATCTGATGTTTTTCATTTAAAGAGTAATGTTTTACCTAGAGGTTTAGTTTTGTTAGAAGACTTATTTGATTTTAATGATGTAGCTAAAAAACCTAAAATTGAAGCCAGTGGTAAAGAGGTTGAAGACTGTAACATAACGATAGAAGAGAAACCCAAGATGGTGAAACTTTCCAAATCTTTACCCCCTGAGCATAAACTTAAATACATTGAAATTTTCAAGGAATATGCGGATGTGTTTGCTTGGGGATATGAAGATTTAAAATCTTATGACACGAGCATCATACAACATAGGATCCCGATAAAAGAGGATCAAAAACCTTTCAGACAGAAACTTAGGAGAATCAATCCCAAGTTACTTCCCCTGATAGAAAAATAAATTAAAAAGATGTATGATGCTAAAATCATAGTCCCCTTATGATTTTCCAAACGGGTTTCAAATTTGGTCTCGACCCGAAAGAAAACTGGGGAAATCAGGCTTTGCATTGATTTCCGAAACCTGAACAAGGTTTCCCTAAAAGACAACTAACCACTGCCAAAAATGGACCACATATTACAAAAAGTAGTTGGATCCAGCCGAAGCTCCTTACTAGATGGTTTCTCAGGCTATAACCAGGTTCTTGTTCATCCAGATGACCAAGAGAAAACAACTTTCACAACACCTTGGGGTACCTTCATGTACGTGAAAATGCCTTTCGGTTTGATGAACGTTGGGGTCTCTTTTGTGGAAGAACTTGGCAGGTTTATTGTCATTTATCTGGATGACGTAGCTGTTTATTCTGAGTCGAATGAACAACACTTACGACATCTCAAACGAGTGTTTGAGAAATGCAAGAAATTTGGGATTTCTTTGAATCCTAAGAAAATCCTTTTCGGATTAGAGGAAGGTAAACTGTTGGTGCACATAATCTCTAAGAATGGAATTAAGATAGATCCCAGCAGAATAAAATCCATTTAGAAACTGGAACACCCAAGGAATATCAAAGAGTTACAATCTTTCATTGGAAAAATAAACTTTCTGAGAAGATTCATACCTAACCTGGCTGAGCTTCTCAAGAACATCACCAACATGTTAAAAAAGGACACAAAAATAAAATGGCACACTGAATCCAAGCAGTCTTTTGAACAAGTTAAACATGCACTCACACAAGCTCCAGTCTTGATCAGTCCTGATTTCACCAAAGATTTTTACCTTTTTTCTTTTGCTTTTGAACATACCATTGCAGCAGTATTACTACAAAAAAACAACGAAGGGTATGAACAACCCATAGTATTTTTCAGTAAATCTTTAAGAGATGCTACTTTGAATTATAAAATAATGGAGAAACAAGCTTTTGCCCTGGTAAAAGCAATAAAGGATTTTAGAGTATATATTCTCCATTCCCACACCATCGCATACATTCCGAACGTAGTAGTGAAGGACATTTTAACCCAGGACAATCCAGATGGCAGAAGAGGAAAATGGATTGCTATCATTCTGGAGTATGACATAGATATTAAGCCTACTAAACTGATTAAGGGTCAAGGTCTAGAAAAGTTAATGGTTGAATCCAATTTCCATGCTCTTGATATTAATTTCTTAGCTGCAGTAGATGAATAGGGAGAGTAGGCGACTCCAAGCGTGAAAGAGGTATTTCTGAACTCTCTATGGTACGTAGACCTGATATTTGTTTTTCATTACTTACATGCTCCCCCTGGTCTAACCAAAACTAAAGATAGGTTTTTGAAATTGAAAGCATTAAAATTTTGCATTCTAGAAGGCAATCTTTATTGGAAGGATCCTGGAGGTATTTTGTTGAATTGTCTGTTAAAGGATGAGGCTGACAAAGTATTGCAAGATTTTCATGCAGGAGACTATGGTGGTCACCTGAGCTGGAAGACCACAGCTAATAAAATTCTCAGAGCTGGGTTCTATTGTCCTACATTATTTGTTGATGTGCATCAGAAAGTGACTTCATGCCATAAATGTCAGGTATTCGAGGGCAAAAAGAAGCTCCTTCCTTTGCCCCTGAAACCAATATCTGTTGAAGCTCCCTTCCAGCAATGGGGATTATAATTTATCGGAGAAATACATCCTCCCTCTTTGGGCCAGCACAGATGGATTCTTACCGCTACAGACTATTTCACAAAATGGATCGAAGTTGTATCAAGTAGGCAAGCTACTGATTCTATCATTATTAAATTTTTAGAAAATAATATCTTGTCTTGTTTTGGGTGTCTAAGAAAAATTATAACTGACAATGCAGTTGCTTTCCGATCCAAGAAGCTCATAAATTTTTGTAACCAGTATCATATCGGTTTAGGACATTCCACAGCTTATTATCCTCAAGGAAATGGGCTGGCAGAGTCATCCAATAAAACCATGGTGAACATTATTAAGAAGGCGTTGCAAGAAAACAAAAATTCATGGCATAACAAGTTGGTTTTCGCACTGTGGGCTGACAGACTGACCACAAAGAGGTCAATTGGTATGTCTCCATATCAATTGGTATATGGCACTGAAGCTATTTTTCCTACCTCCTTAGGGGTTCCTATCATGAAACTGTTGCAAGAGATGCAAGCCAAGCCGAACGACTCCCAAAGAAGGATAAACTAGATGATCCACTTGTAGCAGTCCAGAGAAGAAGTATACAAAAAAACTCAGGTTGTCCAGGAGAGCATAAAAAGGATCTTTGATAAAAGAACTAAAGAAGACGACTTTGAGCTAGGTGATTTGGTTCTGAGGTGGGATGCTCGAAACAAAGATAAGGGGAAGCATGGAAAATTCGACAGTCTATGGAAGTGACCTTACATAATTCAAGCATTCATAGGAAATAATGCTTTCCTGCTCAACAACAACGATGAGACCAATCTGCCAGGAGGACCTGTGAATGACAGAATGTTGAAGCACTACTCACCTCCTCAGTAGGGACCTTGAGTCCAGGGGTGATTTTAAGAACCCCCCCTAAATTTATATGTATAATAAATGGGCGAATCCCCATGATACATAGAAAAAATTGAGGGCTATTTTATCAATAATATAAAATGTATATATAATTTTTTGGTGAATATTTTAGTCAATTATATAATCTTGTAAAATATT
>JASDQU010751286.1:0-28596 GCA_032191745.1 Picea mariana | reverse complement strand
GGGGGAGTAGTTGAGATGTTCCTTGCTTCTGACCTAGTTGTCAGACGTAAAGCAAGATGAGATGTTTCTTGCTTCTGACCTAGTTGTTAGACGCAAAGCAAGATGATATGATGAGACTAGCACTGAGCTTCCGGTTGGATAGTTGTGACGTACAGCTAGTCTAGTATCCTGCTTCCGACTTGATGGTTGTGACATAAAGCAGGACGAGTATCTTGCTTCCAGCTTGAGTGCTATGACGTAAAGCAAGACGATGAAATGAGACTAGTATTGTGCTTCCAGCCTGATAGCTGTGACGTAAAGCCAGTCTAGTATCTTGCTTCCAGCTTGAGTGTTGTGACGTAAAGCAAGACATTGAGATGAGACAAGTACTGAGCTTCCAGCTTGACAGTTGTGACGTAAAGCCAATCTTGTATTATGATGAGCCAGCGTTGTGCTGTGATGATGATGATGTATCAGTTTTTATACTATTACATATTGATGCAGATGATGATGGCATTCCTTTGAGAATGACGATGTTGCTGATGAAGAAAACTTCCGATGATTTATAGATACGCCAGTCAGTGTTCCAAGATGATATTGATGATGTTGTCCTTTCACCCACTTGATGTTGTTGATGATGTTGTCCTCTCTCTCTCGCATGGTGCTACTGAAGAATACCCTTCTTGTTAAGGGGGAGTGTTGAAATAATGTAACTGCAAAAAGTATTCTTATTATTATTTGATATATTATTCATTGGATCAATCCCCATTGTGGATTGATCATGTCGGTTATTGTAATAGGACCAAATCCCCTTTTGCAGATTGGTCAAAAGACAATTGTAATAGGCAGAATAAGAAGTCAGCCCCAGCAGATATTAAAGAGGCCCAGAAATATAATAAAGGTGGGTTTACCCACCCAGTTTGAGAAGTCGGCCCTGCCAGTGAAGAGACACTTCACACGTGCCAGACTTGTATAAATAAAGAGGCCAACGCCTCACTTAGCCACACAACTCACTTGCTCATTGAGAGACAAGTTTCGGATCTGCTGTTGGAGAAGGAGGAGAGAGAGAGTGGCGCATATCTAGGAGAGGACTTTCTGTATTAGCATAAGAGATCTCTTGGCATTTTATTGGCTATCTATATTAAGGAAGTTTTGCTGGGTTTTCTTCCCCTAGAGGGTTTCCCAAGATAAATGTTGTGTCTCTTGTGATTGTGTATTTCTCAGTGATCTTGGATTATGCTATTGTTGTCTAATGAAATGCAAACATCTATAATAATGGCTTAAACATTAACAATAAGTATGGTATTGTGGTAAGTGTCACCCTAATAATTGAAGCATTTGAACATGTTGCAAAGAATTCTTTCTTGATTACAGAACATTTGCTTGGAAATTATACTCTTTACCTTATTTAACCTTGGTGGGTGTCATTTCGTCCTTGTAAGTTGGCCACCCTTAGTGGTAGAGCGCTATTAGGGGGTTCCTTGAAGAGTCATCGTCCATTGTCGATCATACTTATCACCTTCCATGCCCTTTCCATTATGTTTCCTTATCTTTTGGGATGTTCGGGTGCACTGACCCAAGAAGGGATTGTACCTCATTTCATGGGGAGAAGGGATTGAAGGCCCGGGGGGAATGTAGCTGGCAAAAGATAAAAGCCAAAATTATAACCTTCTAGATGCTCGCCCAAAGAGGTCTTGAGAACAATGAAACGTTTCTCTTTAAAGAATTGAAGACCTTTAAAAGAAAAACTCATGTCCCACTTTTTGAGAGATCTACACGAGTGCGATATACCCTTTACTTTACCCACATGGCATTCTATGTACCTCTAGCTTCAAATGACATTGTGGTACTTCTTCAAGTCTTTTGTTACCCAATTGAAGTACTCGACTGTTTTCGACTTTAATTAATGGCGAATAAATGGGCTTTGCATTGAAAACGAAGGCGCAGCACACCCTCTACAAAGGCACCCATAAATGAGACAATACGAACTCTTGTATGTCATGAACCCCATGCCCAAAGGTCTTACCCACTCCATCTCACACTCATACATGACTTAGATGGGTTTCTCTTGGAAAACACCCTTGACTTAAGGACTGACTGGTGTTACAAGGACCGAGGAGATACAAAATTATAATAATTATTAGACCGATATGTATTGAATAATGAATGAATAAGATGATTACAATTGATGAATGAGGGTTTGTTTATATACCCACGCAGGGGTGCCCATAACCAATAGTCATGTCTTTTCATTATTAATAAATATTATTTATTAATTATCTTTTAATTATTGTATTATTAATGTCTTCTTTAAATGTATTTTTGTGTTCATAACATTGCCTTCCCCTTAAAAATGCTTTGTCCTCAAATCACTGGTAAAGACTGGTGTAGTTGGCAAAATGTTCTGATTCCTATGCTGTGTCTTCCTCCGGGAGGTTTTTCCATTTGATAAGATACTCCTTGATTACGCAAGATCGCAACTTTTTTTCTCTAGTGGCAATAATGGCTTTTGGTTCTAAAATGATTCTTCCTTCTTCATCCAACATAGGGAGCATTGTCTGCACTTTTTGGTGTTGCCCTAAGACACTTTTTAGACACGATACGTGAAAAACGTTGTGGATACGGCTTTTATCTGGTAATTCCAAGCCATACACTACGTGACTGATTTTTTTGTTAATTTGATATGGTCCATAAAACTTCAGAGCCAATTTATTATTTCCTTGGTGTTTAAGAGATTATCGTTTGTAGGGTTGAAGTCTTACAAATACCCATTCTCCAACTTCGAATTCTCTTTCTGTTCGGTGTTGGTCAGTTTGTTGCTTCATTTTGTTTCTTGCGGTTGCTAAGTTTTCCTTAAGTATTTGAACACCTTTTTGACTTTCGTCTAAATAATCTTTTATTGATGCCACTTTTGTTTGATGTGTGGCTAATTCTTTCCAAGATGGTGGTTGATATCCATAAAGAACTTGAAATGGTGTCATTTTAGCTGATGTGTGATATGTGCCGTTATACCACCATTCAGCGAGGTGCAACCATTGAAGCCATTTATTTTGCTTATGAGTGACGAAGCAACGAAGATAGGTTTCTAAGCATTTGTTGACAATTTATGTTTGACCATCTGTTTGAGGGTGGTAAGTTGAACTCATATTAAGAGAGGCCCCAGTTTGTTTGCAAAACTCTCTCCAAAAGTTCCCTTTAAACTTGGCATCTCTTTCACTAACGATGACCCTTGGAAAGCCATGTAATTTATAAATGTTTTTACAGAAGACTTCAGCTATTTATTTTGCGGAGTCTGTTTTCCTTACTCCCATAAAATGTGCATATTTGGTTAGTCTGTCTACCACCACTAAAATTTTATCTTTTCCTTCTGATATGGGTAATCCTTCAATGAAATCCATTGAGATTTCTTCCCAACTTTGGTTAGGAATATGTAACGGATGGAGTACCCCGGGTGTTAATATATTTTCAGTCTTGTTTCTTTGACAAAGGTCACATTTCTGCTACATATTTTAAAATATATGCACTCGTCCCTTTCCAAAAAAATGATTGACGAGCATTATAATATGTTTTGAAAAAACCGACATGACCTGCAGCTAGACAATCATGGGCTTCTTGAAGTACCTTGGTTTTATATTTTGAATTGGTATTCAAATAAATTCTTCCCTTATACCATAAGATGTCATTCTTCCATTCAAACTTGGGGTATTGGTTTAAATCATTGATTATGGAACATGTCTCTGTGTTTTCAGATTTCATTCAACCATTCTGGAATTGCTAATGATACGGCAAAAACTTGTGCTTCTTCATCTTTTCGTGAGAGGGCATCGACCAATATGTTATCTTTCCCTCTCTTATGTAATATCTCCATATCAAATGTCGCAATTTTCTCTATCCATTTATGTTGTTCAGCGGTCAATGTTTTTTGTTGTAACAAATATTGTAGGCTATTATGATCCGTACGGATCAAGAACTTGCTTCCCAAGAGATATTGTCACCACTTCGTTAATGCATGCATGATGGCGAGCATTTCCTTATTGTATGTGGACTGTAAGCCTTCCTTTTTGTTTAGTTTCCTGTTTTCAAATGCTATTGGGTGTACATCTTGCATGAAGACTGCTCCGATACCAAAACCTGAGGCATCGCATTCGATTATAAAAGGTTTCGAAAAGTCAGGTGTAACTAACACGGGAGTTGTGGTCATAATTTTCTTTAAATTTTCAAAACATTTTTCAGATTCTTCATTCCATTGAAATGAGTTTTTCTTTAGGAGATTTGTTAGGGGTGCAGTTAGATGAGCATGGTTTTTTGACGAATCTTCGATAGTATCCCGTTAAGCCTAAAAAACCTCTTAACATAGATATACTTTTTGGCCTAGACCATTCGGTAATTGTTTTGATTTTCGTTGGGTCTACGTTGACTCCATTTTTGGATATAATGTGACCGAGATACTCTACTTCCTCCTTGCCAAATGTACATTTTGACATTTTTGCATAAAATATATTTTTTTCTAGAAGAGATAATACTTGTGCCAAATGATTGATGTGTTCCCTCCATGTTTTGTTGTAAACCAGGATGTCGTCAAAGAAAACTAAGACATATTTTCACAGGTGTGGATGAAATAGTTCATTCATAGTTGTTTGGAAGGTAGCAAGGGCATTAGTTAGCCCAAAAGGCATTACCTTGAATTTGTAGTGTCCTTCGTGAGTTTGGAAGGCAGTTTTGAGTACATCTTCTAATCTTACTCTAATCTGGTAATATCCTGATCTCAAATCAAGTTTTGAAAAAAATCTAGCTCCATGAAGTTCATCCAACATTTTGTTGATGAAAGGGATGGGAAATTTATTCTTGATTGTTATCTTGTTTAACCCTCGATAATCTATGCATAATCTGAAAGAACCATCTTTCTTTCGCACTAATACAAATGGGGCTGCATATGGGCTTCTACTTTTTGTGATAACACCACATTTTAACAAGTCTTGGACTAATCTTTCTATTTTTGTTTTATGATGATGGGGGTATATGTATGGTCTAACCTTGATTGGACTTGATTCTGGTTTAACTTCAATTATATGTTCAATTCTTCTTTGTGGCGGTAATTCCATGGGAAGGTCTTGAAATACTTTCTTGTGTTTTTGAATTAGATCTTGGATTTATGAGTTTCTAAAGTCCTGCTCTGATTCTTGTATTTCCATTTGGTGGCATTAGATAAAATAGGCAGTTGCTCCTTTTTGGATCAGCTTTTACATCTATTGGAACTTGGGATGATACAACTTGTGTTTGGGGAGGCTGAAAACCATATAATTTATATGTTTTCCCTTTCCATTTGAATTTGATGAAATGCTCTTGATGATTGACTGAGTATGTGCCTAAAGTTTGCAACCATTGGACTCTTAAAACCACGTCTAGTCCTCCCAGGGGTACAGTGTAAAATTCAGATTCCAAATTGAAATCTTGAATTTGGAGTTTCACCTTATGGCATTTTCCTACATTTTCGATTTTCTTACCATCTGCAACCATTACCTTCATGTCTGGAACCGGATATACAAATAATTTGAGGTTCCTTGCAACATTGATTTCGAGAAAGTTGTGGGTACTTCCTATGTCAATTAAGACTGTGACATTATCTTTTTTGATGTGTCCATTTAATTTGAGAGTTTGTGGTTGGCTAATGCCTGTGATGGTTGCTAATGATATTCTTGGTGTGTCGTTACCCATGAGATTGTTGATTTTTCAATATGATAGGTTAAGCATGTAGTTCATTTCAATTTTCATTTGTCTTAACCATAAACAAGAATGTAGCAGCAACCAAGATCACAAGAAGAAACACCATGCACAAGAACACAACAAGTATCCCGAGAAACCCTTCTCAGCAAGGGAAGAAAACCCAGCCAAATCCTTTGTTATATTCTTCAAGAGAAAGACCTTCACCACCAAGAAAGACCTAGCACACAAGAGGGTGCTTAAACCCTAGAAGACTAGCGCCCAAGAGAGGTGCGCACTTCTCCCAAGTAAATGTACTTGTTGAAATTTCCAAACTCACTTGAATGATATGATTCCACAATGGGGAATCTTCTCTTACTTATATTAGACTTGTCCTATCAACAGAGGTGTCTATTGGCTCGACAGGGCCAACCTCTTCTAAGTCATATTATTATTATTATTATTATTATTATTATTATTATTAATTATCTTTTACATTTATTATTACTCATATTAAGGTGGGGCCAACCTGTACCCTTTACATGACAATTAAGGTTACCGACAGGTCTGACTCTTGAACAATTTATAGGAAAGGATCTGATACACCCACTAGTGCTCATCAACTAGGGGCACATCCATAGGGATGTCATAGCTCTGATTCACTGCATTACATAGAGGAACCAGATCTTCACATGTTCACTTGTGCTTGTCCATAGGCAAGTCCACTCTACAGATCTTCTTTCCCACTGCCTCACACAGGAAAATCATCTGGAGTCTTCTCGTCAACTCTGCTGCTCAAAGGAGGCTAATACATCATCTTCATTTCTGTTCACATGACGATGCACCCAGCACTTTGGGATTTCACACGTTCACCTTGTGCTCAGCCATAGGCATGTCTAACTCAACAGATCGCCTTTCCCAATGGATAATCATCTGGAGTTCTTCTCAACTCTCTGAATGGAGGAGGTCATCTCTACGTTCCTAGCTCTGTCTCAGGCAGGAACCGCGTACCCTTCTTAGGGGCTTTCTCTCAGGTTTGTAAGCTGAGAGAAAGACTTACATAGCTGCAATGATCCACACCTCACAGGTTTTTAAGCTAGAGAATGTCGCACATAGCTGCAATCATCAACACTCCCTCTCAGCTAGGGAGGCATTTTCCACCAGGCCAAGTCTCTCACGGAAATACTCAAACTTTGTCTTGGCAAGTGGTTTGGTGAAGATATCTGCAATCTGCTCATGAGTAGAAAGATATTGCACATGTATTGTCTTTCTCTGCACCATGTCTCCGATATAGTGATACTTGATTTCAATGTGTTTTGTTCTGTCATGAAACGCTGGGTTCTCGGAGAGCTTTACACAGCTTTGGTTGTCACAATGAATAGTAGTCGGATCCATCTCATGATCGAACAAGTCTGTCAAGAGTTTGCAAAGCCATACTGCTTCACGAACTGCTACACTTAGTGCAATATACTATGCCTCTGCTGTACTTAAAGCTATAGAGCTTTGTTTTCTACTACACCAGGAAACCATGGTTGATCCTAAGGTGAAGCAGCCACCTGAAGTGCTTTTTATGTCTACTGCACTTCCTGCCCAGTCTGCATCAGCATATCCTTCCAAACTTAGGTCCACATTAGCTGCATATCTCAGGCCATAACCAATTGTACCTTGTAAGTATCTCAATACGTGTTTTGTAGCTATCCAGTGTGTATGTTTTGGTTGACTCATAAATTGGCTAAGCACATTCACTGCATAGCAAATGTTTGGTATGGTGTTAACCAGATACATCAAGGATCCAATAAGTTGCCGATATAAATGTGGATCTACGTCTCCTGAATCAGTGTCACTCATCTTCTTTAAATCCATTACCATTGGAGTAGGCATGGATTTACAATCTGTCATTTTGAACTTTTTCAGTATCTCCATAGTATATTTTCCTTGACTTATGAAAATCCCATCTGATCTCTGCCATACTTCTAGTCCCAAGAAATAATGCATTAGGCCCAAATCCTTCATTTCAAATGTGGCAGTTAATGCTTGTTTGCATTCAGCAATGAGTCTCTCTGAACCGGTGATGAAAAGATCATCCACATCTAAGACCAAAATCCGACACTCGTTGCCATCAATGTGATAATATAAGTTTGGGTTGGCTGCACTTTTGTTGAAGCCCAAATTCATCAGAAATCCATCCATTTTCTCGTACCAAGCACGTGGTGCTTGTTTTAGACCATAGAGCGCTTTCTTCAACCTGCATACATGAGATTTTTCGTTGTGTATAACGAAACCTTCTGACTGCTCAATATAAACTTCTTCCTCAATTTCACCATTGAGAAAGGTTGTCTTTACATCCATCTGATGTAGCTTCCAACCCATGGAAGCAACTAGTGCAATGATAGATCGGATGGAGGTATATCTGGCTACCGGTGCAAAAGTCTCGTCATAGTCGATTCCCTCTATTTGTGAAAACCCTCTAGCCACAAATCTTGCTTCGTATTTTTCAATGCTTCCATCAGCAGCATGTTTGATTTTGTAAATCCATTTGGAAGTCACTACGGACTTTCCCTCTGGTCTTGGAACAACATCCCATACATCATTTTTTAGTATAGATTGATATTGTTCAGTCATGGCATCTTGCCATACTTGTTCACCTGAAGCTTCTCCATGACAAGTTGGCTCTGAATCAATAATGTGGGTCATGGCTGAAAGGTAGCTTGAGAATCTCTTAGGTCTCTTGCTTCCTCTAGTTGCTCCTTGTGGGGCTTTATGCCCTTCTGCTTCTTCTAAAGTTTGTCGAGCCCAAGCAGGTCTTTTATGTCCAACTGTGATGTCTCTGGGTATGTTGCTTGGGGTAACTGAATCTGCTGGAGCAATTGGGTCAACTGGAGTTGTTGGCTCATCTGGAATGATATATGTCTCCCTCTGAACTGCTGAAGGAGGAGGTATTGTTTCACTGTCAATTTCCATATGAGCTTCTCAGGATTTCTGGAAGGCTACTTCTTCTTCAAAAGTAACATCTCTGCTTACTTCAATTTGTCTCTGACCTGGGATGTAGATTCGATATGCTTCTGAGGATTCACTGTATCCTACAAATGTACCCTTTCTTCCTGAAGGTTCTAGTTTGGATCTATTTTCTTTGGGTACGTGAAGGTACACTGGACATCCAAATATTCTGAAGTGTTTGATCTCAGGCTTCACTTTGGTGAATGCTTCTTCTGGAGTAAAGTTCTTCAGGATCTGATGAGGACTACGGTTTTGAACCTATACTGTTGTCATACATGCTTCTGCCCATAGAGTCATAGGTAGACTCTGATCATGTATCATTGCTTTAGTTGCCTTAATGATAGTTCTGTTTTTCCTTTCAGCAACCCCATTTTGTTGAGGGTTGTGTTATCGCACAGTTTGTAGCTAGGAAAAAGGCTATAAGATTGAAGGCCAAACTGGCGTAACAGGAACCTATCACACCCAATGTCACCACGATGGGGAGGTTCTTCCTCTTTAGGGAGGATAGGCCCAGGGGAGACATCCCCGGTGACCTATGGTTTTGAGGAGGCAAAAGGGTAATGAGATGAGGACAAACTTTCCCCCTCACGAGTCACCACCCAAACAGAAAGTCTCGGCTAAACAACCAATAATAAAGTAAATCCCCAAGGAAGAACACCTGCCTGAAACAAGACAACAGCAAACGGATATATGCAAGCTATATTTCAATGGGTTAGTACTTCATAAGACTATCTGATAAATATATATAAGCAATTAGTAATAAATGTTGATGAAGTCAATGTTTATCAATAGCAAATGAAAAGATATAACACTTCACCAATAAATATTGGAACGATGTGGCATTCAATGTAACCAATTAACACTTCATTTAATAAATGTTTTAAACCACCATTCAATTGCTCATAAGGTAAAACGTTGCTACATTAAAGATGAAATATCCAATGATGACGTCAACAACTTAGGGTTAGTAGGTTAGGGTCTGAAATTCAAAGATTTTAGAGAGTTGTTTGATCAGCTTCACTTCAACGTTAGAGGACTTTCAGATCAGTGCCTTGGGGTTTAATGGAGTCATAAGTGAAGGTTGCAAAGGTTGAAGGAGGCAAGATTTCAAGGACTAGAGGGAAGAGTTTTGAGGTGTTGCACAGGCAAGGCCTCAAAATCAAAACCCTGGGGGAGAAAGGCTCACTCCGGTGTTGCTAAAGCAAGGCCTCGTGCTCTCTCCTCCTTCCCGGAAAAACGGCTAGCTCAAGAATAAAATACAACCAAAACAAGAGGGTTTGATGAGGTGAGGTGTTGCTACA
Source organism: Picea mariana (assembly GCA_032191745.1). NCBI lineage: Eukaryota > Viridiplantae > Streptophyta > Pinopsida > Pinales > Pinaceae > Picea > Picea mariana. The sequence goes on along the minus strand of JASDQU010751286.1, from coordinate 18,619 downwards.
GGAAGGCCTTTCAGCAAACCCTAGAAAGAGTATGGCCCTAGTGTAGTAGACCTAGGCCAGGGACGTCTCACTCTCCTTGGCTTTCAATTGGTACGGCTAGCAAAGAGGAAGAAGAAATAGGAGTGTAGCTACGGCTAGGCTCTTTCTTCCTTCTTCAATGGCTGAAAATTTCTCTATCAGGAGACATGAGACAAGGACCTACTTGTGTGCTTGTCACCTAGGGTTTTGATTTAGCAAAATCATAAATACATGCAAGAAATTAGACTACAACCATTCATTCAAGAAGTTTTGTAGAAAAATACTTACAATTTACCAAGAAATAACAATGCAAACCCTAGTTGTAACACCTTCCTTCAAGAGAAACACCATAAATGCCAAAAATCACTTCCTTCAACAAGTGCGCATCACTTAATCCATCCAAATACCCAAGAGAGGGCGCCAATTTCAGACCTCACTAATGAGTGAGTAAGTTGTGATGATAAAATGAGGATCAAAATCCTCAATATATATTGTATCAATGACCTAATTTACTTTTTAGGTCATAAAAAGGCCGACAAGGCCATAATATCAAAATTATACTGTTTTGTTAGATTTAGAGTAAAATTGCAGAACAGTAGTCTCTTTTAAATTTCAAAAATTAAAGCAACTAGATCTGTTGTTCAATCAGAGATAAACACATAGAGGGTAGATCCAATGAAAGACATCAACAGCTTTAAAAGGAATTCTGATCAGAAATGAATATAAACTCAGATGAACAGATCTGAATATAACAATAGATCACTAACCAATTCTGTCCAAGCATTTCAGATTTCAGATCTAACAATTTTGTCCAAGCATTTCACAATATATATATATATATATATATAGATCTACTCAATACATGCTAGCTTAAATAGATCTGAAGCAGAATCAATTCCAAATCAAAGAAGGATGAGTAAGGCACATACCTAGTACAGCAACCTTACCTCTGAAGATAGAACAGCAACCACAGAGAGTATAAATTCAGTTTGATATGCTCAGACAAACGTTCAGTTCATAGATCAAATAGAGGATCCTAATGCAAGGAATGTAGGAACTTTCTTGCCACCAAGCAATAGGGCCACAGGGAGAAAAACAAATCCCAACGGAGGTAAAACAAAACCCACACCCTTCTCACAGTAAAACCCCTTACTCAGGAAAGCCAAAAGATCACAGTCTTGAAGCAATAACAAAAATCTCACAGCAGAACATGGGAAAGACACCCACAGTCAAATCCGAACTGTCATATGGAGGGGGACTGAGAAAGTCAGATCACACAGTGGTCACAAGGAGAGGCTGCACCTCTCTCAACCCTCATAGCAGTCACCAGAAGAGACTGCACAACTGTTAGCCCTCACAACCACTAAAGGGGCCATACTCCACACACTTATGACAGCAGGAAGAAAAGGGGACAGAACCCTAAAAGTTCTCCTTAACACAAGGCTGCAAACCCAACCAATTTCCACACAGCAGAAAGAAGAAAGGTGCCGCACCTAGCACAGGGTTCACATTAGGAGAGTCTACACTTTTGTAGCCCTCTAGGAGATCCGCTGCCTCACATTAACCCGATCCAGCAACAGAGGAAGGGAGCTGCACCTAGCAGCCTCTTCAAAGAGCAAAGGGAGAGGCCGGTTCTGAAAGTCACCTACAGCAAACACGGCAGCAGCTAGAGGTCATCCACAGCAGGTACAAGGAGGTCACGGCTGGCTAGAGTTCACCCACAGCAGCCAGAAGAAAACAGAGCAAAGGAGGCAGCAGCAAGGTTGGTGTACACAGCAGATCAAAGGAGGATGCGGCACCAACAGATATCCACATGGACTGAGGCCGCATACTTAGATAGGCTCCACGCTATCACAAGAAGAGAGAAGATAGATGAGTGTGTGTCAAAAGTGAGAGGGGAGGGTTTATTATATAGGTTTAGGTTAGGGCAAGGTTTAATTAAAATAATATTTAAATCACATGTTTAAATTCTAAATTTAAACATGTGATAAATAACATTTAAAATTACCTTTAAATTTTAACCCTTGAGTAAGACAATAAAACCCCAAACCAATCAAACAAGGGTAAGGAGGGTTTGCAAGGTGGCATTACTTATTCCTTCATATCATATGGTGAACCTATTACTTTATCATCACTGCATATGGGACTTATCTCCCTTGCGGTTATGTCCTTCTTCAAGGAAAGTCATGTACCATCAAGTACTTGATTGAGCATCAAGTAGCCTCAGGACTTTTCCTGGGGTCTTATCCACCAAGGTCAGAGACCAAGGATCAATCCATGCCCCAAGCATGGGTACCCTGGACCATGTCCAGGGGCCCTAGGCATATCTAGGGGCTTTAACATCTTGGTCCCAGACCAAGAACCCCATGCCCCAGGCATGGGTACCCTGGACCCAGTCCAGGGGCCCTAGATCACAACTAGGGTCTTATCCACCAAGGTACACAACCAAGGATCAATCCAAGCGTCAAGCAAGGATTCCCTGGAACACATCCAGGGGCCCTAGAACACATCTAGGGACTTATATCAACCACCAAGGAACACATCCAAGGATCAATCCAAGCATCAGGCAAGGATTCCCTAGAACACATCCAGGGGCCCTAGAACACATCTAGGGACTTATATCAACCACCAAGGAACACATCCAAGGATCAATCCAAGCGTCAGGCAAGGATTCCCTGGAACACATCCAGGGGCCCTAGAACACATCTAGGGACTTATAACAGCTTGGTCCCAGACCAAGAACTCCAGGAGTGCACTGGGGGCCCTAGATCTCAGCTAGGGTCTTGGCCATCCTTCGGGAGAATGGCTCTTGCAGCTGCTTATAATTTTAACATGTTTTTACATTAAATGCTAGACTAAAACCCTAATCAAGCAAAAAGGTAAGACGTCACCCCTTCCTAGGGTGACGTTAGCCCCTACCAGGGAAAATGTAGCCTCTTGAAGCAAGACGTTAGCTCTCATTGGGCCCCTCCAAGCTGCCACACGTGCCAACAGCCCTGTCCATCTGCCAACATGCTCATGATGACATCATAAGCCTCCTAGTGACGTCATGGGCCATCTAGAGCCAACGTCCCTCTGAAAGTGGGTCAATCCCCCTAGGCCAAGCAGTGTCGGAGTGCCTCTGGTGGAACGTTCTCTCTTGTCTGGTGCAAAGTCTCTGATCATCCTCTGCCCTGTCTCTATGCCTTGATGGGGTCTCAGCATACATCTGGTGGGCTCTTCAGCCCCATGGAGGTCCGAATTGATCATCTCCCCATGTGTACTGGTCCAAATGGTACCTGTCCGCCGGGCATGGTCCTGCACATCAAGAGCTACGCCCTCCATGGGCTCATCGGTCACAGGGATCATAGCAATGTCAATCACATTTCATCATTAATATTATCAAACATATGCATAAAATCCCTAATACATCTGTCAATAGCTCAAAGAAAGACATTACACAAGCATGCTATACAAATCTGGAGGAAAAGACAAAACGTTCTATTGGGCTAGTGTCCATCGGAAAAGGTGAGTTCCTAGAAGAAAACCTCATCAAAACCATGTGAGTGGTTGATGTGGTTAAGGGAAGTCCAAGCATGTGGGTGCAGTGAGGGCCAAGGATGCAATGTGTTATCTGTGGATGCCTTCGTAGAAGGCGAGTTGTACCTGTCATGGATGCACTCTTTCCAAGCCCATTCTTGCCTTTATTCTTTTATTCTTTTATTTCTTTTCTTTTTCTTTTTGTTCAAGAGCTAATCAGGGGACACTGCCCTGGTGTGGTGACCAGTGGTGGCAGTGTTACCCACAACTACTTTCACAGAAATGAAAGGCTAGCTCGTGATGAGACCCCCTTTCCCTTGGCCATGCAACCAAGAGTCACTGCCCTGGCGTGGTAACCAGCTGGTGGCAATGTCATACTGCTAGGTACCCATGGACCTAATAGGCCGGCTCGTGATGAGACCCCCTATCCTCTGACTAGGTCTTGTTTTATTATTTTCTTCTGGGTCCCTCTAGTTTCTTGCTGAAAAACCTTTTATTGCTTTCTCGGGGATCCCTGGGCGAAGCATCTCGAGGTTTTATTTTTAGGCTTTTATCTCTTACCAGCTTGCTTTTACCTTCTGGGCCTTTAGCCCCTTCTTCCCACAAGACAAGGTGCAATCCTGAAGAAAGGTCAACCCAATGCCCCGACGAGGGGAGTGGGACAAGTGAGCGGGAAACACGATGAAATATTGGTTTTATGATGGGAGCAGACGATGGCCTTTCAGAAGTCCCCCCAAGTGGCAAACCAAAACCTATGGACAAAGGCTTGCTAGGACACCCTGTTAATCCCCTCAAACATGGTCAAGTGGGCAAATGTAAGATCCAAGCAGTTGTTAGAAATAAAAGGAATCAGATGCATATATTTAAAGGTTTTAATGATCAAAGTGAGACATACCATGATACCTGGACCAATTACCTCATGGAGCAAGAACTCTTTCTGATACAGGACCAAGCCGATGGTGATGGATGCTACTGTTGCTGACAAGACAAGGATGATGGAAGAAGAAAAGGGTGGGCCCTCCAGGGCTATGCTCGGGTCAATCCTGCTCTCGGTACTCCATGTCTAGGACCTGTGGGCCTCGAGACATGATCTCCTAGTTATCCCTAAAAATTGGGGATAACAGGTTGTAAGGAACTGTGAACTCCCTCTTGATTCCTGCTTCAATAAAAAAACTGTTAAATTCTTCTGAGGTGTATTCTCCTCCATTGTCTGATCTTAATACTTTGATTTTTCTTCTGGTCAGGTTTTTAACCTGAGCTTTGAATTCTTGAAATTTGGCAAGGAATCCATCCTTGTTCTTCAGAAAGGAAATCCAAGTTTTCTTGGAGTGATCATCTATGAAGAGTACATAGTATAAGTACCCATTTAAGCATGCAACAGTCATTGGCCCACATACATCTGAATGTACCAAGTCCAAGATTTCCTTGGATCTGTTGTCACTACTAGGAAAGGATTCTTTAACATTTTTGCCAAGGGCACAACCTTTGCAAACACCTTTATGCTAGATCTGGATCTATGGTAGACCTGTTACCATTTTCCCTAGAGCTGGAAGAGCTCTATAATGAATGTAAGTCTTCTATGCCATAACTCACTCAAGCTGATAGTGTCATGTAATAAGGCTTGAACTGGTTTGATGGTCAACTTGTACAAGCTGTTTTCTCTGACACCAATTACTTTGGAAGAGCTTATATGAGAGTCTTTGTGCAATGCAAGAACTCTTCCTTCTGAGAAAGTAATTTTGTAACCTTTCTCTTCCAAGGCTGAAATAGAGACAAGGTTTCTCTTCATTCCGGGTACATATAGAACTTCCTCTAGTTTAAGCTGCATATCTTAATCTAATTGGAAGGTAGAAGTTGCAACTCCTCTCACATTATATCTGGCATCATCTCCAAGAACCACATGTAGATGTGTCTCTTTCTCAACGAAGTGTGTTAGATGATTTCTAATACCGGTAATGTGCCTGGAGGCACCACTATCAATTAGCCAAGTATTATCATTTGATAGGAACCATACCTGAGAGTGTTGAGATGTTGATGTCTTCATTACTTTGGATCAATGAACCATACCTGAGAGTGTTGAGATGTTGATGTCTTCATTACTTTGGAGTCTTGTACTAAGCTTGCTTCCCATCATGATTTTGTTCATCTTCACAAACCCTTGTCAACTAGGCTAGAAAACCTAACGACTAGGCTAGGTTAGCACTTTTAGGTCTTGTTGGGCTTATGACTGCCAACAATAAGCCTTGATAAATATGATAGCCCTGGTGAGCTGAGGAGCTTCTTCAAGAAGTTTGCAGAAATACACTTTCAAATTTTCCGCAGAATTTTGGTAATTCGAAATGCCCGAAATTTTGATCTGAGACTTGCTAGAGGTGCGTTGAAGGAGGTCGTACCCTTCTATGTCCTTTTCAGTCCAAGCATCCAAGTTTTGAGTGATGAAATCTCTTAGAAGAGGAGGTTGTACGGAATTTCTGGAAACCCTAGGAGGGTCGTACAATTTATGCAGGTGAGTGATAGAAGGGGCTGGAAAATGCTTGTGCAATGGGATCTTCAAGACCTATGCTCTGATACCATGTTGATTTTTCAATATGATAGGTTAAGCATGTAGTTCATTTCAATTTCCATTTGTCTTAACCATAAACAAGAATGTAGCAGCAACCAAGATCACAAGAAGAAACACCATGCACAAGAACACAAGAAGTATCCTAGGAAACCCTTCTCAACAAGGGAAGAAAACCCAACCAAATCCTTTGCTATATTCTTCAAGAGAAAGACCTTCACCACCAAGAAAGACCTAGCACACATGAGGGTGCTTAAACCCTAGAAGACTAGTGCCCAAGAGAGATGCGCACTTCTCCCAAGTAAATGTACTTGCTAAAATTTCCAAACTCACTTAATGATATGATTCCACAATGGGGAATCTTCTCTTACTTATATTAGACTTGTCCTATCAACAGAGGTGTCTATTGGCTCAACAAGGCCGACCTCTTCTAAGTCATATTATAATTATTATTATTATTATTTATCTTTTACATTTATTATTACTCATATTAAGGTGGGGCCGACTTGTACCCTTTACATGACAATTAGGGTTACAGGCAGGTCCGACTCTTGAACAATATATAGCAAAGGATCTGATACACCCACTAGTGCTCATCCACTAGAGGCACATCCATAGGGATGTCATAGCTCTGATTCACTACACTACACAGAAGAACCAGATCTTCACATGTTCACATGTGCTCGTCCACAAGCACGTCCACTCTACAGATCTTCTTTCCCACTGCCTCACACAGGAGAATCATCTGGAGTCTTCTCATCAACTATGTTGCCCAGAGGAGGTTAATACATCATCTTCATTTCTGTTCACATGACGATGTACCCAGCACTTTGGGATTTCACACGTTCAGCTTGTGCTCATCCACAGGCACGTCTAACTCAACGGTTCGCCTTTCCCACTGGATAATCATCTAGAGTTCTTCTCAACTCTCTGAATGGAGGAGGTCATCTCTATGTTCCTAGCTTTGTCTCAAGCAAGAACCATGTACCCTTCTTGTTAGAGTTTAAGCTATTATTAGGTTTATTTTCAATTTACTAGATAACCATAGCATAGATAGGATCACTGAGAGAAAAACAATCACAAGAGACACATCATTTATCCTGGGAAACCCTCATGGGGGAGAAAACCTAGCAAAAACTTCCTTAATATAGATAGCCAATACAATGCCAAGAGAATAAACCAAACACTACAGAAAGTCCTCTCCCAAGTAATGCGCCTCTCTCTCTTCCTTCGTCTCCAACTGCAGCTCCAAACTTGTGCTCTGGATGATAGAATGAGTGAGTCAACAAATGAGGCGTTTGCCTCCTTTATTTATACAATCTGGCAGGTGTTGAAAGGAAGTGTCTTTTCACTGGCAGGGCCGACTTCTCTTCCTAGATGGTTAGAACCACTTTAAATTATTCTGGGGGGCAACTTCTCATTTTGCATATTACAATTAGGGTCTGACCAATCCACAAAAGGGGATTTGGTCATTTACAATGCCCGATATGATAATTCCACAAAAGGGGATTGATCTAATGAATAATACATCAATAATAAATAGAATACTCTTTGCAGTTACAATATTTCAACACTCTCGCTTAACAAGAAGGGTATTCTACAACAGCATCAGGCGAGAGAGAGAGGGAAACATCATCAACAGCATCTGGAACACTGACTGGCATATCTATAAATCATCGAAAGTTTTTCTCATCATCAATATCATCAACAACACAGCACAAAGGCTGGAACATCATCAACATCAGCACTAGGCTGAGAGTCTTCAGCACGAAGTTGGCATCACAGCATGAAGCTGGCTACACAATATCATCAGCATGAAGTTGGCATCATAGTACGAGACTGGCAGCACAACATCATCAGCACGAAGCTGGCATCAAAACACGACACTAGCAACACATCATCATAGCACGACGCTGGCACACATCATCACAGCACAAGGTTGGCACATCATCATCAAAGCACGAGGCTGGCATGACAGCACTAGGCTAGCAACACAACACTACTCCCCCTTTCGATGGAGCTCCTTACGGACTACACCAAGCTTATCTCGAAAGTGCTCAAACTTTACACGAGATAAAGGCTTGGTCAACACATCAACAACCTGTTCATCCGTGCTAACATACTGGAGCTTTATGGCTCCCCTCTGCACCATATCATAGATGTAATGATATTGGATCTCTATGTGTTTTGACTTGTCATGCAACACAGGGTTCTCTGTCATTTTTATGCAGCTCTGGTTATCACATAGGATCATCGTTGCTTCCATCTCTAGATCGAATAGACCTGTCAACAACTTTTGAAGCCATATGGCTTCACCGCTGGCGGAACATGCAGCAATGTATTCTGCTTCTGTCGTGCTGAGAGCAATGCTTGATTGCTTCCTACTCTGCCATGAGATCATGGCTGACCCCAGACTGAAACAACATCTTGAAGTGCTCTTTCTATCAGAGACATTTCCAGCCTAATCTGAATCAGTATAACCACTCAATCTGAAGTCATGGTCTCCATCATAACTGAGACCACAATCTAATGTACCCTTAAGGTACCTCATCACATGTTTTGTAGCAACCAAGTGAACACGTCTAGGATCTACCAAAAACTAACTCAAGGTGTTCACAGCAAAAAATATATCTAACCTGGTGTTCGTCAGATACATCAACTATCCAATGATCTGTCTGTATAGTGTAGCATCAATCAATTCTAACGAAGTATCAACCAGGAGCTTCAACTTTGTTTCCATAGGTGTATTCATGGACTTGCACTCCAACATATCAAATCTCTTCAGTATTTCAACTGCATACTTCCCTTGGTTAAGGAAGATCCTCTCTGGGCTCTGCAAGACCTCAAGACCTAAAAAATAGTGCATTAGGCCAAGGCCTTTCATCTCAAATTCTGCAACGAGCTTCTTCTTACATTCAGTGATGAGCTTTTCTTCTCCAGTTAAGAATAAGTCATCCACATACAGCAGTAATATAACAGGCTCATCATTCATAACCTTGAAGTAAAGGTTAGAATCAGCTTTACTCTTGGTAAAGCCCAAGCTCGTCAGAAAACTGCCAATCCTTCCATACCAAGCTCTAGGAGCTTGCTTCAATTCGTACAAAGCCTTTTTCAACTTGCACACATGAGTCTTCATGTTTTCAACTTCAAATCCTTGAGGTTGTTCTATATACACTTCTTCTTCAATGACACCATTCAAGAAGGTTGTTTTCAAGTACATCTAGTGTAACTTCCACTTCATCTTAGCTGCAGGGGCTATGATGGTTCTGATTGAAATGTATCTGGCTACAAGAGAAAACATCTCTTCATAATCAATGCCTTCATTTTGAGAAAAGCCACCAGCAACAAACCTTGCTTTATATTTCTCAATACTTCCATCAACAGCATGTTTTATTTTGAAAAGCCATTTGGAAGATACCACATCAGACTCTACAGAAGAACAAGAATCAAAAGAAGAAGATCCTCGTACTCCAGTATTGAGGAGATCAGTTCGAGAAAGAAGGCTACCAGAAAGGTATACTCCATCTGATTTATGTTCAAATTTTGCTTTGTCTATTATTGATGATGATCCTAGAACTATCAGGGAGGCAGTGGATTCAGAGGATGGAAAACTATGGAAAAAGGCCATGGATGAAGAAATGGCAGCCTTGGATAAGAATGAGGCTTGGGATCTAGTGGAGTTGTCGACTGAAAGAAAGCCCATTGGCAGCAAATGGGTATTTAAAAAGAAGTTGAATGCAGAAGGCAAAGTGGAGAAATACAAAACTTGGTTAGTAGCAAAGGGTTATTCCCGAGTTGAGGGAATTGATTTTGGTGAGATTTTTTCTCCTGTTGCCAAGTTAACTTCTATCAGATTTATGTTATATGTTGTTGTTGCATTTGATTTTGAAGTAGAACATATGGATGGGAAGACAGCATTCCTACATGGGGATCTGGAAGAAGAAATATATATGAAGCAGCCAGAAGGCTTTGTTGTGAAGGGAAAGAAGGAGCTAGTATGCAAACTGAAAAAGTCCCTGTATGGTTTAAAACAATCACCAAGGATGTAGTATCAAAAATTTGATACTTATATGCTGGGACTTGGCTTCACAAGAAGCAAAGAGGATCATTGTGTGTATTTTAAATTAATTGGTGATCATTTGATTTATTTGGTTTTGTATGTGGATCACATGTTGTTGATAGGAAATAATAAGGAGATTATCTAGGATGTGAAAACTCAATTGTCCTCTAAATTTGACATGAAGGATCTCGGTGCTGCAAATTTCATTTTGGGCATGGAAATTAAAAGAGATCGGAAAAAGAGGAAACTCTGGTTAAATCAAAGAAAATATGTCGAGACAATATTGCAGAGGTTTAATATGCACGAATGTAAACCAGTCAAGGTCCCTATTCCTGTTGGTGTAACATTATCTGTGAATCAATGTCCCAAGACACGGGAAGAGGAGGACATGTCTCGTGTTCCATATGCGAGTGCAGTTGGCAGTTTGATGTATGCGTGCAGTTGGCAGTTTGATGTATGCAATGGTTTGTACTAGACCAGACATTGCACATGCAGTGGGAATTTTGAGCAGGTACATGTCAAAACTAGGGAAGGAGCATTGGACAACAGTAAAAAGGGTTTTCAGGTATTTGCATGGCACTGCTAGCTATGGATTGTGCTACCAAGGAAGACCAAGATTGGACAAAATGTTGGACATACATGGCTTTGTGGATGCAGACTGGGCTGAAGATATGGATCATAATAGATCTACAAGCGGGTATGTGTTTAACCTGTTTGGAGGAGCAATCAATTGGTTGAGCAAAAGATAGGTTGTAGTGGCACTTTCAACTACAGAAGTTGAATACATGGCAGCCACTCATGCAAGTAAGGAAGCAGTATGGTTACAAATATTGTGTTCAGGTATTGGTTTGGTACAGCGAGCTATAAGGATAGATTGTGACAGTCAGAGTGCAATTTTTCTGGCGAAGAATCTGGCTTATCATTCAAAGACAAAGCATATTGATATTCAATATCACTTTGTGAGAGACATGGTTGAAGAAAAGAAAGTGTTGTTGATGAAGGTGGACACTCTGAAGAATGTTGCAGATTCATTAACAAAATATGTGAGCACTAAGAAGTTCTCTTGGTGTAGAGGATCTATGGGCATTGTTGCCTTGGATTGTTGACTATGTAACCCTGTAACCCCCTGTATGCAAAGAAAACAACAAGTGGGAGAATGTTGGGTATGTGTTATATTCTTTGCACGACTAGAGAAAGTGTTCGCTACATTGTGCCGAGCGTGCGGGGGTGTTTGAAGGGGGGGCACATTTTTGCCTCGTTTTTCATGTCGCCTTGATTTTCATGTCCATTGTTGGGCGGTGTTTTGGCACATAGTTTTTGCCGATGGTTTTCTATTTCTAGTTAAGGAATTAGGGTTGTTGATTGATCCAGGTCATTGGGTTAAGGTTTTGGATGTCGTTGGCTCCTATATGTATATTGTATTATAAACAATGTATCACAATGAATGAATATAAAATATGTTGATTTTCCCGGTTTGGGTTTCCAAGGGAAAAGTCTCTGTTTAATGTTTGTATTTTCCATTGTATCTTTTCTGTTCTTTTACTAAAAATCTGTTTGCAGTAAATAATTGTACAAAGTTAAAATCTACATAAGCAACCTCAACGTTCCACATTGGATGCCCAACATCACCCTAGAAAGGCATGATGTCACCCTTTGAGGGTCATTTTGTAAAAAATTGAATTTATTTTAATTTTAATGAGCAAATTAAGAAGTAGGCTCATATTTGTGAAAAGACAACTTTTGGTTAATAAGGCTAGGATTTCCCATATAAATATGGCTAGCCTAAATCATTTCATCATAACATATCTCTCACAAGAGGGAGGTCTGAAATTTTCGCCCTCTTGGGCAATTGGACTGAAATTTGTGTCATTTTTGGAGTTTATGGTCTCTTTGATTGATGCGCTAGGCTTGGAGGAGCATGCTAGAGGTGTTATTTGGCTATTTTGTGGTGGTCAAGTGTTTAATGCTTGATTATTCTTCGTGAAAGTAAGTAAATTCTGCAACTTCCTTCATGCATGCATTGAATGCTTGTGGCTAGATTTACTTGTTTCATATTGAAGATTATAAAATTGTTTGCTTAAAATCCTAGAAGAGAAACATAAGGTGCTTCTTTCTCTCTAGACCTTTCAAGTTTCCACCCTTTGATTTTCAAGGAATCCTTGTCTAAACTAGGCTCCTAAAGCCCTAAAGTGCTAGCACTTTAGGAGTCCTATTTTAGAAGCTTGTTGCCATCATATTTCCAAGAATCTAAGGAAAGAGAAATTCGCTAGGGCCTAGAAATGCCTACACTCTAGCAGAATTTATCTTTGAGGCTTGGATGCTTGAGGACTTAAGGTACTACTCCTCAAGACTTCACCTCATTTATCCTTAGATAAGTATTATCATTCTTCTCTCCAAGTTGTTTGCTGTTATGAAAGACTCCATAGCCCAAAAGGCACTGATTTCTATGCTCTTGTGAATGAATGTGATCAAACCAACTCTCAAACTTTACTCTCTCAAGCTTCCACTAACTATTTCTGACCTTAACTTAGCCTAGATCTCTAACCTACTTGCTGCTGTCACAAATCATTGCTACAGCCACTCTAACTGATGTTAATTTTCTGCATAACTATCTAATTTACTCAGAAATCTGCTACAATAAGTGTTAAGTAATCTACATGATAAATGCTAAGTTTTTGTGGTCATTTATTGCAATTCTGAGTGATAATTCTTTTTTCTGTTACAAATCATTATTGCTGTTGTGAACTCTTTAATTTACTGCCATTACATATCAGCCAACACATATTTTTCTTGTCTACTGTCTATTGAGGTGTTTTAATCATATTGGTACTTGGAATTGTCATATATATGATATAATTGTCTTGTTCCAGGCAGGTACACCAATTACTCTTCATTGCCTCAATTTCTCGGACATAGACATCCTAACTTAGGTAACCAGTGAGAGGGGGGACAAATCTTAACCATAACCCTTAGTTGTCCCAGCCCTTTAGGTTACTGGGGATGCCTCCCCTGGGGGAAACCTCTTCTACTCCTAAAAGTGGGGATTTCCTATTGAGGTGACAGTGATAGGACATCCTGTTGTTATGCCAATTTCACCTACTTGTCTTGGGCTTTGGACAAGTACAAATTGTGCGATAATAGGTCCTTTATGTGCAGATAATATGGCAAAAGAATGTGATGCATATGCAAGATGGATATTCACAAAATAATTTGTATAAGCCCTTCACAGCTCTAACTTACACAAAATCTTGTTGCCAGAGACTGGAACAAAGAAGTAGTTTCATAAGAAAAGATCACACAATGGTTTCGCCTACAATAAAGCAGTGGGAGCAAAGCCCAAGCAATTCCCATTAAAGCAAAAACAAGAAAAGGAAGAGAGGACTAAATCTATCCATCAGTGGAGTGTATGTGTTCGAATTGTCAAAGAAAAGCGACACTACTTTACAAACCACAAAATTGAACATTGTGAAAAATGTTGAGATCTTCAAAGCAAGAAGATCCAATATTGCCAATGGTCATGGACTTTTTCTCAGCAATGGTCACAAAGGGACAAATGTGTTAGTTGAGAACTTCGTGTGAAGTGGGAAAATTGTGTAATAGTGAAATATTGAATTAAAAAATATCCTCACAATCAACATGAGGATAAATATAATTTGTGTAAAGCTGGAGAGCCAAAGTGGTCTAGGAAGACCAAGAGTCATGGAAGTAGAAGGTCAAGAGTCGTATGCAAATTTTATAAATAGAACTATGGTAGTCATGCAAAGGGTTCTCTTCATGGCATTGTCAGTTCTCTTCGTATATTAATAAAAGACATTGTTAGCTTGTGTGCCGAATCCCGATACTCTTGGAGAGTTGTGATTGGTTGTAGACTATTCTCTCCTTTCATGGTTTTCTTGAAGCTTGTAGGCGTAGATATTACAATCTGTGGACTATACTCATGCCTGTAATGTATGTTCTTACATACCTTATGCAAGGCTAACAAATTGATGTGAAGCAAGCTATCTCTTGTTAAACTTCTAATACCCACCAAACGATTAAACAGCCAAGAGTTTTCAACACAGAAATTATTAAAACAGAATTAAAAACTGAACTATGCTGATTTAACACAGCTGAGTATGTAACACATGCATGCACAGCGGAAATAGAAGATTCTTCACACACATACACAGGAAATTGTTGAAATAATGTAACTGCGAAGAGCATTCTTATTATTATTTTATTCATTGGATTAAATCCCCATTGCAGATTAATCATGTCATTAATATTATTATTGTTATTAGATTAATCCCCATTGTGGATTAATCATGTCGGTAATTGTATAAGGACCAAATCCCCTTTTGCGGATTGGTCATCGGACAATTACAAAGGGCAGAACAAGAAGTCGGCCCCAGCAGTTACTATTGAAGACCCAGAATTAATTAAAAGGGGATTTACCCACCTAGAGTGAGAGGTCGGCCCTGCCAGTGGTGACCTTTCACACGTGCTGGTCTTGTATAAATAAGAGGCTAGCGCCTCACTTCAAACACACAACTCACTTGCTCATTTCTCTTATGAGGCAAGCTGCAATTACCAGAGAGAGGAGAAGAATAGTGGTGCATCTCTTGGGGAGGACTATCTGTATTGGTTTGAGTTATCTCTTGAACATTGTATAAGCTATTTATGATAAGGAAGTTTTTGCTGGGTTTTCTTCCCCTAGAGGGTTTCCCCGGATAAATGTTGTGTCTCTTGTGAATGTGTATTTCTCAGTGATCTTGTTCTTATTATGCTCTTATTTATTGAAATGCAAAGAACTATAATAATGGCATAAACATTAACAGAAATTACACCGGAAACCCCAGTGTGGGGAAAACCAACAAAAGAGGAGCTTTACTATGGGCTTCTGAGGAATATTCTTACAGCAGTAAAACACATAAAATTCCTACAGCAGTTTCAGCACTCTCTTGACTGTACGGCCCTGTCAAAATGACTGTTTGGCCCTGTTATCCCCTATCCTAGGGATAACTAAGGAGATCATGTCTCGAGGCCCACAAGTCCTAGACATGGAGTGTCGAGAGCTGGATGACTTGAGCATGGCCCCTAAGGGCCCATCTTTTCTTCAGTGCAGCCCATCTATCAGCAGCAGCAGTAACCATCCCACCAGTCTGGTCCTAAAGTAGCAGTAAGTGTTGCTCCATGAGGTAATGAGTCTGGGTATCATGGTATGTGTCACTCAAATTATTGAAGCACTTGAATATGTTGCACTGAATTCTCCTTCATTTCACAACGTTTGCTTGGAAATTATGCTCTTTAACTTGCTCATACCTAGGAGGGTAACATGATGCCCTAGTAAGTTGATCTCCCTTTAGGATGGGTTGCCACTGGGTAGGTCTATGAAAGGTCATCGTCCATTCCCTCCATACTTTCCACTTTCCATCCTTACTCCTCTCATTTTTCCCCCTACCTTTGTTCGGGCATTGGGTTTGCCACACTAGGAAGGGTTGTACCTTGCCTTGTGGGAAGAAGGGGCTAAAGGCCCAGAAGGTAAAAGTAGTTTGCAAGAGTTAAAAAGCCAAAATGAAACCTTTGAGATGCTTCGCCCAGGGATTCCCGAGAAAGCAGTAAAAGGCTTCTCAGTAACAAAAGGGAACCCGTAAGATAAATAAACACTCAAGGTATTAGCTGGTGGATAGGAGGTCTCATCTTGAGCCGGCCTATTAGGACCATGGGCATGTAGCGGTATGACACTACCATCTATCTAGTCATCGAACCAGGGTAGTGGCTCTTGGTGGCATAGCCAAGAGAAAGGGGGTCTCATCACAAGCCAACCTTCTCATCTCCGTGAAATGCTTGTGGGTAACTCTGTCACCTCTGGTCACCAAGCCAAGACAGTGTCCCTCAGCTCTTCCCTTGAAGCACAAAAGAAAAAACAATAAGACTAAGAATAAAAGGCATTGAATGGGGTAGGAAACAATGGCATCCATCATAAGGTGCAGCTCGCCCTCTACAGAGACACCCACAGGTAAGACCTACATTTCCCTGTTATCACTGCACCCTATGCCCAAACACTTACCATGTCACCTCACACACACTTACATGACCTAGATTGGCTCTCACCTAGGAAACACCCCGAACTTAAGGAGGATTAACCCAATAGGGCATCATGAGACCCTCTCAAAACTTGACTTGTTAAATTGCATAACGTCTTTGAGCATTTGTCTGGTAAAGGGGGGTTTGATGCACATGTTTGGGTAATTTGATTATTAGATGTCACTGACATTGCTATGATCCCTGTGACTTATGAACCCCTAGAGGGCGTACTTGTTGTTGTTGCGGGACTTTGCCTAGTGGATAGGTACATATAGGGGAATGATTAGCTCGGACCTCCATGGGGATGAAAGCCCACAGATGGATGTTGTGACTCCACTAGGAGGAGAGAGACACCAGAGGCTTGCACTAGGAAGAAAGAAGGACGTTGCACCAGGAACACTCTGGCAGTCCTAGACCCAAGGGGGTATTGCCTTTCCACCTAGACATTGACCCTTGAGAGCACATGACATCATCATTATGACCCTGATGTCATCCAGAGTTAGGGTTTTCACTTATGAGGGCAGTTTTGTGCTAGTTGGCACGTGTGGCAGCATTCAGGGCCTTTGGAGGCCAAACGTTCTGCATTTGAGGCCTAACGTTCCACCCTAGAGGCCTAATGTCACCCTAGAAGGGCATGACATCACCCTTGGATATGATTTTAGGGTTTAATTAATGTCATTTATGTAAAAAATGGATTTCAAATGTAATTTGGCCATGTCGGCCTTTTTATGACCTAATTTTAATAAAAGGTCATTGATACTGTATAAATAGAGAGAGAAAACTCTCATTTTTTCATCATGAACTCATCACAAAAGTGTGTGGTCTGAAATTCGGCCCTCTTTAAGAGTTATTGGTTGAACTAATTGGTGCACAACTTCTTGGAGAGGCAATTTGTGGTGTATTTTGGCTATTTTCATTGTGGAGGATCTTCAACTAGGGTTTGGCTTGATTACTCTTGGTGAAGTAAGTAGAAAATCTGCTATTTGTTTATGTTATTGATGTTGAAATAATGTAACTGCCAAAAGTATTCTTATTATTATTGTTATTTTATTCATAGGATTAATCCCCATTGTGGATTAATCATGTCGGTAATTGTATTAGGACCAAATCCCCTTTCGCGGATTGGCTATCAGACAATTGTAATAGGCAGAATAAGAAGTCGGCCCCAGCAGTTATTATTGAGACCCAGAAATAAATTAAAGGTGGGTTTACCCACCCAGAGTGAGAGGTCCGCCCTGCTAGTGAAGACCCTTCACACGTGCCAGACTTGTATATATAGAGAGGCTAGTGCCTCACTTTATCACACAACACACTTGCTCATTCTTAAGAGGCAAGCTGCAACTTACCAGTTGGAGAGAGGGAGAAGAGTGGCGCATCTTTTGGAGAGGACTATCTGTATTGGTTTGAGTTATCTGTTGACATTGTATTGGCAATTTATGATAAGGAAGTTTTTGCTGGGTTTTCTTCCCCTAGAGGGTTTCCCAGGATAAATGTTGTGTCTCTTGTGAATGTGTATTTCTCAGTGATCTTGTTCTTATGTTGCTCTTATCTATTGAAATGCAAAGAACTATAATAATGGCATAAACATTAACATGGTATCAGAGCCAACCTGAAGGAAACATATTTCGCAAGAGAAAAACGTCACTGTTGCAGTACCTGCAAATTAGGGTTTTTCAAAAATGAATATTTTCAGCTCCAAAACTACCTAGAAAGTTGTGCCCTCCCCCAAGGATCATTTTGGCACTTAGAGCGCACCTTTTCAGTGGCTGGATCTCCCAGAAAGTGAAACCCTAGTTTCACAAAAGAACCAGAAGTACTAGAAAACCAGTACCAGAAGTACCAGAAACACCAGTCCAGAAATCCGCAGATCAGATTTGAAGGGATAAAAATTGGATTTTCGCAAATCCAAGTACACCAGGCTACTCGTCTCAGCCAAGCGCACCTCCTGGTAAGGTCAAAATTTGATTTTAAGCATTTTCATTTTTGGTCATTTTTCATAGCCTCAAGTACAAGATGTCTGCAAGCACAAAGCTTGTTGAGAAACTAGAAGGCATAGATAACTTCCGTGCCTGGAAGTATAGGATCAGTCTGATCCTTGCAGAGAATGACCTAGCAAAATTCATCAAAGAAGAAGTGGAGGAACCTGAAGATGTCGTAGAGAAAGCAAAGCATCAGAAGGACTCAATCAGGGCTCAAAGAATCATTGCAGATTCAATCAAAAACCACCTGATCCCGTATGTATCGTCCAAGAAAACTCCGAAAGAGATGTTTGACTCTCTAAGCAAACTATACGAAGGAAAGAACATCAACCGAAAGATGAACCTAAGATCTCAATTGAAGAATACCAAGATGCAGAAAGGAGAAATGATTCAAGAATATTTCTCCCGAATCTCAGA